>CM046450.1:87584337-87621837 GCA_025506515.1 Flaveria trinervia
ACTTGTGCATCGGACATCATCCATACCAATACCATGTGCTACACCCCGGTTAGTCGTAGCTACCGGGCCGAAGTCAACAAATGAACAGCTAAACGTATGCCACGGTGCTAGGAGTAACCATCAGTCTTAGCTACTGGGCCGAAGTCAACAAATGAACAGCTAAACGTATGCCACAGTACTAGGGGTGAGCGGTAGAGGTTCTACATTCAGGGTCAATCACAAAGAAGGACCCGTTATCCGATGCGTGCAAGACGTTTCATTCGTTCATTAATACATGCATTCATTCATCAAGTTCCTCTTTCTTTATCTTTCACTTTACGTTACATAATACTTCGTTCATTCATCATAATAGGTAAAGCCATAGGAAAGATATTAAACATCACACTAAGGAACATTAACATGCATCAACATCACATCATACAGGGCAACATCATACATACATAACATACAACATCATTATCCTCATCATGCCCAACATGCTTTCTAAGACCTCGATCGTCATCTTAAAACTCTTATGGGAACCTTTACATCAAAACTTACATCTGCACTTTCCCCCGAAAGTCAGAAGTTAGTCTACACCTTCCTCGGTTCAACAGCCCTATTCGGGCGTATGGACACCCTTCAGTCGCATGGCCTCCATGCGACTGAACATCATGCGAATGAACTAGTGCGGATGAACACCTATTCGAATGAACATCCAGTCGTGCGAATGGACAATGCGGATGAACACCTATGCGACTGGACCTTCAGTCGTGCGAATGGACCCCAATCGCACCCTAATCGGCCGTATGGCCTCCATTCGGCCTCCAGTCGGTCGCCTAGCCCTAACTGATGCAGAATGCAGTTCATCCCGACTGCAGCCGAGGGTTTTCGGCCTCCAAACTCATCTAAACCCATTTTAAGCCTAAATCGACCATCCTAAACCTTAGGGATGCATACCATAACCTTATTCAAGCACAACCAAGCAAGAAATCAAGCCCCAAACGGGTCCTACGCATACATACACGCATACATACGGTTTTTACCCAAAAATGCGAGAAAAAGGTTTTCAGATGTGTTCCAGCCCCAAAATCATTCAAAAACATGTAAAAGAGGGGTCCTAGAACTCACCTAAACGAGCACAACGACAAGAGCTTCGATTTGGCTTGCTTCACGACAATTTTGGCGACCCGAACCGGCACTTTTCCTCTTTTTCTCTTCTTTCTCTCTTCTTCTCTTTATGAAACTGAAATGTGGGTGTGGGGAGAGTGGGCTGCCCTCTCCCTACATATATCACCACATTTCCCAACTTTTCTTCGTTGACGAGTTTGGTCCCTCGACTTTTGGACTTTATTTTCTTTTCTTTCGCCACCGGCTTCAAAATAATAAATATCCGGGTGTTACAGCTTCCTTATGTGTGCGATCCATGTGATATGTACTTCGGGTACGATGAAGTGAAAGTGCGATAACGAACAAAAGAGATCCTTGTCGTGTATCCCGGTACCGTGTCAGTCTTCGGACATGAGTCGGGGGTTTGTGTGTCAGGCCCCGGCACAGTATCAGTCTTCGGACATGAGTCGGGGGTATTGCATGAGACAGGATACAGATTTGCGTACTCCAGTACTGTGTCAGTCTTCGGACATGAGTCGGGGGTTTGTGAGCAGGCCCCGGCACAGTATCAGTCTTCGGACATGAGTCGAGAGTATTGCATATGACGAAAGTGACGGATGATGAGATCCGTGTCACGTATCCCGGTACTGTGTCAGTCTTCGGACATGAGTCAGGGGTTTGTGTGTCAGGCCCCAGCACAGTATCAGTCTTCGGACATGAGTCAAGGATATTACATGAGACGAGATAATGAGGTGAGTGACTTTGTGTTGCAACAGACTCGGATGGAGTTCAATCCGTGTGATTGACTCATATCACGGTGCTGTGTTAGTCTTCAGACATGAGTCGGGGGTTTGTGAGCAGGCCCTGGCACAGCATCAGTCTTCGGACATGAGATATTGCAAGAGACAAGATTCAAGTAATAAAGAGAAATGAACGAAAGATAATGTATGAAAGAACGAACGTATGAATGAACGTAAATGAATTATCGTAACAATGTATTGAACGGGATCCTTGTCATTCGACCTCAGTAATCGTGGCTGAGTGCCACGAAGAGGGTAAAGTCTGAGCGGATCTGGAAAGAGAAATGAACGATAATATAATACGTTGAACGAACAAGTTAATGAACGTAATGACGAAGATAATAATGATATTATCTGTATGTACGTATGATGCATGATCACGAACGGTTGTGAAGCATAGTATGTTTTGAAATAAAGTAAAGAACAGTTTTTACAGAGAAAAGTATTTTATTATAAAACTAGAACTCACTCAGTGTCGCTGACTTTTGTATACAGATAGTTGGCAGGTATATGTTGATGCTGAGGAGTTGCAGGCATGGATGCATAAGCTACTGGGAGCGTTTTGAGGCTGGCATCCGTATTTTGACATGTCTTATATTTTTTAGATGAAAACAGATGTTGTAATTGACATGTTTTTAATTATAAATGAAAGTTTTAAATTCCGCTGCAAAATTAATATACATTTTATAATGTTTTAAGTACGATGAACCACCAGCTGTAAGGTGCCGAGGAACGGGGCCTTACATTGACTAATGTTGTCGTTGTGTTTCTAGGGCTTAGGATGGTTGGCTTTAGCCTAGAACAGGTTAGAAAGGGACTGGAGATCGAAATCTGTAGTTCAGGTTCGAAGAAGACTGCATTCTGTACCCAGCTAGGGCTCATGCGACTGGAGGTCCATGCATCCGAATGGCATGCGACTGGAGGCCATATGGAAGAAAGGCATGCGACGGAGAGTCATACGCATGATAGTCATACGATTGGAGGAAATGCGGCCAAAGGTCATGCGACTAGACGAAATGCGGCCAAAGGTCATGTGACTAGAGGAAATGCGGCCAAAAGTCATGCGACTAAAGTCCATGCACATGGGTGCCATGCGACTGAGGTTCATATGCATGGAATTCATGTGACTGAAGGCCATGCGCCTGGATGTTATACGACTGAGGTCCATGGCATGCGACTGGAGGCCATATGGACGAAAGGCATGTGACGGAGAGTCATTCGCATGATAGTCATACGATTGGAGGAATGCGGCCAAAGGTCATGCGACTGGAGGATAAACGGCCAAAAATCATGCGACTGAAGTCCATGCGCATGGGTGCCATGCGACTGAGGTTCATACGCATGGAAGACATACGACTGAAGGCCATGCTCCTGGATGTTATACGACTGAGGGTCATGCGCCTGGAGGCCATGCGACTAAGGTTCATACGCATGGAAGTCATGCGACTGAAGGCCATGCGCTTGGATGTTATACGACTGAGGTCCATGCGCCTGGAGGCCATGCGAATAAGGTTCATACGCATGAAAGTTATGCGACTGAAGCCTATGCGACTGGAAGGCCATACGCCCAAGTGTTCTCATGCGACTGGAAGGCCATACGCCTAAGTGTTCTCATGCCCCTGGAAAGCCATGCGACTAAATAGGGTCCATACACCCAAATAGGGCTTATGCACCCGAAAGGACTTAGTTTATTTCCTGATTTTCGGGAGAAAAGTGTTATGTAGGATTTGACTTGGGAGGTTCCCGGGGGTTCATGTAAGTTGACTTTTAAGGTCATAGATGATGTTGGGCATGTATGATGATGTATGATTGATGTTTATGCATGATGGTATGTATGATGTATGTTATGTATGTATGATGATGCCTGTATGGTGATGTTGTATGTGTATGTTGATGTTCCTTATTATGTATGAGTATTTTCCTGTGGCTTTACGTTAAATGCCAATGAATGAAATGAAAGTATTATGTACATAAAGTGAAAGATAATGAAAAGAGGAACATGATGAAAGAATGCATGCATTAATGAACGAAGGAAAGTAAAGTAAGTCTTGCAAGCTTTGTATGTGGAACATGCCCAATGAAGGGTGTTAGTTCAACGGTGTATGGGTTAGCTACCCCAGAAGGATGCACACCGGGATCCGTATTTATGACCGACCATTTGTATAGAACCTTTGTCGCTTACCCTAGGTGTTGTGGTCAGGCTGTTGAGCGCCATGACGGGGGGTCTATGATATGCCTAGTACCCACTTTATGCATGACAGTGGGGTGAAGTTTATAGTTTTGGTATGGAATGTAAAGAAGTAAAGATGAACGTACGAATGAAAGTAATTTTTGAAAGTGAACGAAAGTGAATGATAATGACGTACGATGAATGATTGGAAGTTAACAAATGAATGACAAAGATAATAATGATATTATCTATGTGTATGTATAATGCATGATCACGTACGATTGTAAAGAACGATTTTAAATGAATGATAAAGTATGTTTTACTATAAAACTAGAACTCACTCAGCAACGCTGACTTTTATGTGTTTCCAGTTGGCAGGTAATGTTGCTGAGGATGGCACGGGGCGGCTACTCGGCTCTGTTTGGATGGCATCTTTTGTATAATGTTTTTGCATTGTAATGCGAACGAACGTGTTTTGTAATGAATGATTGTATTAACTTGCAAAAGCATTTATATGAAATGAAAAGTTATTTTAATGTTCCGCTGCGATGTTTTATAAAAGTTAAATGTAATTATGTTTTATGTGCAATGATTGACCAGCTGTGAGCTTCTCGGGAACGAGGCCTTATATATATATATATATATATATATAATATATATATATATATATATATAATATATATAATAATATATATATATATATATATATATATATATATGTATATATATATTATATATGTATATATATATATATATATATATATTATATATATATGTATATATGTATATATATATATATGTATATATATATGTATATATGTATATATATATAAATATATACATATATAATATGTATATATATATATATATATGTATATATGTATAATATATACATATGTATATATGTATATATGTATATATGTATATAAATATATATATATATGTATATATGTATAAATATATACATATGTATATATGTATATATGTATATATGTATATAAATTATATATGTATATATGTATATATGTATATATATATGTATATATGTATATATATATGTATATATGTATATATCTATAAATATATACATATATAATATGTATATATGTATAAATATATACATATGTATATAGTATATATGTATATATGTATATAAATATATATATATATATGTATATGTATAAATATATACATATGTATATATGTATATATGTATATATGTATATAAATATATATATGTATATATGTATATATGTATATATATATGTATATATGTATATAAATATATATGTATATGTATATATCTATAAATATATACATATATATATATGTATATATGTATAAATATATATGTATATATACATATGTATATATGTATATATGTATATATATATGTATAATATGTATATATATATATATCTATATATATATATATACATATATATATATATATATATATTATATAATATATATTATATATATATATAATAATATACATACATATATATATATGTATGTATATCTATATATATATATATATGTATATCTATATATATATATGTATATATATATATATATATATATCTCTCTATATATATATATTATATATATATATATATATATATCTATATATATATATTATATATATATATATATGTATATATATATATATATATACTATATATATATATATATATGTATATTATATGTATATATATATGTATATCTATATATATATATATAATATTATATATATATATATATATATTATATATATATATATATATGTATTATATGTATATATATATGTATATATATACATATATATATATTATATATATATATATTAATATATATATATATAATATATATATATATATTATATATATATATATGCATATATATACATACATGCATATATATATATACATGCATATATATATATATACATATATATATGCATATATATATGTGACACTTAAGCACTTAAGCAAAGCAAGATACCCATTGTCAAAATCCGTTGGAATTCGCAACATGGACCGGAATTCACATGGGAACGAGAAGATCAAATGAAGCTTAAGTACCCTCAACTATTCGAAAGGACGATGCCAGCAGACGAAGGTATTGATTTAAATTTCGGGATTAAATTTCTTTCAACATGGGGATGATGTGACAACTCATCCAAAACTCTCCGATTTCGATTTCTGTGTGCCATGCAGTAGACCAGTGATGGAACACTCTCACCATGTAATGTAATTTTTGGGACGAAAATTCTTTCAACATGGGGATAATGTGACATCCGGTAAATTTCTGTTACCAAACTCCGTTAGTTCCGTTACATCTTGCATACACGTGTCGTAAGAACATACTAGTTGTCGTTTAACGTTGGTGACCTAATAATAATTAATAATGTTATATTATTGATAATCTAATTGATTATGTGATTAAGGTATTATGTTTGTGTTTGCATGTTTTAAATGTTAATTAGGAAATTAATCGCGTAACGCGAAATGTGCCTATTTATTCGTATGTCTTTTGTTTTTATAAGATAAAATATATAATCATTATCATTAGTTTATATCTTTATCTTATTAAGTTAAAAACACTTTACAAAGAGTTTAAAGTATAGTTTTATAAAATACCAAAACACAAGGGTTTAAATGGTAAATATGCAAATTAAATTAAATAAAACACAAAAACTCTAGCCTCCCTCACCCATTCGGTCACGATCCCTATCCCCACACCCTCACAACTTCGAATTCGATTTAGAACAAACAAGAAGTCACGAAATTGGACCGACTTCAAGCAATAGAACACGTTGGAATCCTCAATTGTAAGTTAACACACGTTAAAGGTTAGATTTTACAAGTTTTATGGAATTCTTGTTAGGGCCGAACCCTAATTGTTTATGGGTGCTCACGGGGTCGAATTTGATGTTGTTTGGTGATGTTAATATATTAGTTGGATTGAATACATGTTGTTTAACGTTGATTATGCATGAATTGTATGTTTTTAATGGATTGATCATGAACTTTGATCTTAGGCAAACCCTAATTCGAAATTAGTGTGATTGTGTGAGGTTGATGATTGTTTGATGTATGTATGATGACTAGTAGGTTGTATGAATGCTAGGATACATTGATCTTACAAGAAATTAATGAATTGAAGTTGGTGTTCATAGGTTACTAATAATAGTAACTTTATTTTCATGACCTGATGATCTAGTGATGGACGGATGTTTTTGATGTGTTCATGATGATAATTAGATGCTAGATTGTAGATATCAATGCTAGAAATCTTAGAATGAATGTTGTTGTTCATATCTTGCCAAAAGTGGAAACTTTTGTTCATGATGATTGTTAGATTATGATGATTAGACATTGTGATCATGTCTAGATGTTGTTATGAGCTGGAGATGGTATAATTGTAATGAATTCATGAATACATTGAGTGTTTGATAGATGTTGGAATGTACTTTCCCAAAAGGGAAACTTTATTTGCACAAAGTTTGATGGATGATAGTTTGAGCATGTTTGGGATGCTAGGAGCATGTTAGTATATTCATGGATGAACTCTAATGTGATAGAACATGTTAAATTAGTTGTATGGATGCTTGGATAGTCATGGGTGATGTTTGGACTTTGATGAGCATATATGATGTTGATGTTGGTTAGTAGCTAAGACATCATGTTTGGACTGGAAACTGATTGTTGTGGTGTATGCTGAATGCAATGAACATGGTTAATGAATGTGAATGTGATCATCATACACTGTGCGAATCTGAGGCCCCTACTTAGTAGGATTGGCAGGGTTGAGGATGTGAAGTCGTGAGTGGCTTCACATGGCATGTGGTGCGTGATTTGATCTTTGTATGGCATGTTAGTTGTGTATAAACTAGTAGACATGTTAATGTTCTAGATTCGCATGACTTGTATAATACTTGGTTGTATGATGATCTAGGTGATACACCTGGATAATATAGCATACATATGATCTATTTGAATGTTAACCATGTATGATATGTGTATGATTGCTTGAATGGTTTACAACACATAAAGTCACCAATGGGTCAACGGGTCAACTGGGTCAAACGTGTCTGTTCTGAAACCTTGAGTCCTTGGTTGTAGTGTACTTAGGGTTTCACATGTTCTTTGTTTACACATACTCATGTACTTATATGATCTAGGTAACCTCTGAATGTTGTCTGTCCACTCTGTCTGTCAAGTAAAACTCTAAGTGTGTATCACGCATATCAGGTGAGTTTATGCCCCACTCTTTATTTAATCTCTTTTGGGGGAGATAGCATACTGGTAAACTACAAACGCTTTATATATTCAAGTTGTGTATAATATTAATATAGTGTTGATATCATGGAAAATTCCTCACACTTTCGAATTGTTAATATTGAATAGCAAGGAAATTTGGGTAGTACTACTGGGTCTGACGAGCCCCACCTGTGTGACTCGAGGTCAACGGGTGCAATTTGTCCTATTGAACATTGTCACAACCTGTTAAGTCGTGACAGGAGGCAACAACGTAACACAGTCAGCTTCAATTGTGAAATCACTATGAGTTAATATTTATTGTTAATGGACTAGCTATCTATACAATGCACTACTTTATATCTCTGTTATTAACTGCTTATGTTTGAATATCACTCTTGAACTCACCAACCATTGTGTTGACATTTTAGTATGCTATTCTCAGGTCATTAGCTTGCTTGCCATTAGGAGCACTACATGGTTTCACTTGCATTCTAAGACTCGGTCTTTAAGACATTTTTATTGTTTTAATGGGTAATGTTTACTCTTTTGGGTTGGCGCATGTTTTGCCATAGTACACATTTTTATTTCTTTGGGTTGTTTGACAAAACACTTCCGCACAGTTTAAAGTTTATACTTTGGTTGATTTTATTTTAATTATGGCATATAGAGTCGTTCTGAGTAACTATTAACTGTGATCCTAGTTTGTTCACACGCCTCGCGGTAAAACTTCGCATGTGGATTTTGAGGGTGTGAAATATATACATACATATATATATATATATATATATATATATATATATATATATATATATATATATATATATATATATATAGAAGAGGAATCAATGAACCACTATTATAATTGAAAACCATAAAAACCAACTTAACCAATCAAAACATGTTAATATTAAAATTTTAATATTTCATATAAGGGTATATTAGTAAATTTATTATAATCTAACTATGGTATGTTTTTACAAATAGACTAAATCACACTTTTTTCTCACTACAAATTGACTTTCATCTATATATTTATTTTGAATTTAAATTTTATTTTAATATTTAGAATTAATCTCCATACTCTTGTAAATCTCTCTATTCGTTGAACTCATCAGCAACATTTTTTAAGGTTCCATTTACTAAAAAATCGAGTTTATCTAGAAAGAGACGACGATATATGAGTAAAGGGTTGTGGTCATCGGAATTAAGATGAGAAGCTGATCAAGTACACGATTGCAACATTAATCTTCACATATTTGATGAAACTAATGATGCATGGCTTCAAAATTATGATATTTATGATGTTTATATTCATTATGATCATGAATTCAATATATCACATCAAGAATTAGAATAAAATTATAGATTTTGTGATTACTAAAAACACACACTAGCGTGTGTTCTTGATGCTCATAATAAAAAAGATAAAGATTAAAAAGCCTAGCTAGTTACATATACGTATTTCTATATTTTTTTCTTTCAAATTTGAACTTATCAAGTTACTTGTAACATAAGATTATAGATAGCTCTACTCTTAAATATATGTAGCTCTGTTGTTACTTATACGTAACACTATTGGTACGTATATGTAATTTTTTGTTCCAATGATTATGTAATATTAATGTAAGTTCGTTGTTCAGATAAATATAATTCTTCTTGTTACATATACGTAACTTGTATACGTCTTCTCATTTATATACATAGTTTTCGTTTTTCAATGGGTTTAGTTGTTACATATATGAACTTTATTTATTACATATTGTAACTTTGGTTGGTACGTATATGTAACATGTACTCTAGAAATCATTTTTATCATTTAAAACCATAAGAAACAATAATATGATCAATGGAGTTGTGTGAAATCAATTATTTGAATATACAGAAAACGAAAAAGCAGTTATACTATACCATTATTGATATGAAATAAAGAACAATTACAGTTTCCTTTTTTATAGGAATGATTTCAAAAACAAAAATAGTTTCTTCCTATCCTACCCCTACTTAAAATTGTCATAAATATTTAAGAGAAATTTTCATAACTACATCTTTGGTCTTGACCTTGATAACGTTGATCAATGGTTAAAAAGAGTTTTTAATGTTTTCAATTATAATATGGTTTTCAATAGAACCCTCCCATATATATAATATATATATATATTATATATATATATATATATATATATTATATATATAATATATATATATATATATATATATATATATATATATATATATATATACATATATATAACACATATATACAAATATATATATATACATATATATATACATATATATATATACATATATATACATATATATATACATACATATATATATATATACATATACATATATATACACATATATATATATATCTCTATATATATATATATATCTATATATATATATCCATATATATCTATATATATATATATATATATATATATATATGTGACATACGTCACCTTAAGGTCCGTCGAACGATATAAATAAGCATAGAAATATTTTAATTATTCTTCCTTTTCTTCATGAACTCCTGCTTTAAGAAATCATGTCTGCTTTTTTTCCCTTGTGCCTGTACTTCCTCCGAGAACGTATGCTAAGCATAAACCTTTTATAAATTTCATCACCATTACCACCAATATATCATTTCTAATTTCAACCATTGTCATTAATAAAACCATTTTAGACTATGAAATGCCATTAAACACGCTTTTAACCTTAATATAACAAACATTTTAAGATCGTAATCAACCGAAACAGATTTTGGGGAACTCGAGGGTTAAGTGCAGGGACTAAACTTGCCATTTTGCAAACCGGGAATGGGTATAAACCCCATTCCCAGCCATTTATCCTCATTCTCATCTTCTTCACCTTCAACATCTTCTCCATTTCTCTCTCGATCTAGCACCTAAAACCGTCACGTTTGTTGCGTTTTCACTGCCAAATCTTGGGTATCATCGTGTATACTCGTTCCTAGCAGGTAGACAACCTGTTCTACCCGTTTTTGGCTGGTTTACTGCTGTGTTTCTAGGGTTTCGAGTGCTCGGGTTCATCCTAGCACATGAGGTCGTGTGGTGCGTGTGAGGTCTTTCTGCTTGTGTTTCATGTTTGTGTATGTTTGTAGAGTGTTTCTGGAAGTCCTTGTGGTGTAAAACTCGCGTTTAGAGCAGCTTGGGGGCTGCTCAGCCCGACCACAGTCGCGATTCTGCAGCTTAGGCGACTGGGTCTGTCATGCGATTGAGCCGTGCGACTGAGTGAGTCGTGCGACTGAATCTTGCGTCTAAGTCAATCGTGCGACTGAGTTGTGCGACTAGGCATGTCGTGCGACTGTGTGTATGTATGCGATTGTGCGTGTTTCGCACGACTGGAGTCCAACCGCACGAATGAAGGTTCAATCGCACGAAAGTAGCTAATTCGCACGATTGAGGGTGATTCGTGCGCATGGAGGTTGGGTCATGCGAATGTGTGTGTTGTGTGGTACGACTGAACGCCAGTCATACGAATGAAGACTCAATCGTACGAATGAAGCTGATTCGTACGATTGAAGGTTGATTCGTACGGATGGAGCGTTGAGTCGAGCGTCTGGTCCTGTTGTGTGACTGATGATGTTGAGTGTGGATTTCCCCTTGAACGTCTGATGATGATAAGGTAACATCAGTAAAAGTGTCATTGCTTGACCACAAAGATTAAAGTCAATGCTATCAACATGCACATACTATTTCGATTGAAAACAACCTAACATTTTATAGTTATCGACAATCCAATTGGAACTTTAAATACTTAACAAGTGTTATCTTTCATAACCACGAGATCATTTCACGGATGTCATAAGCAATGACTGTGACATCCGGTAAATTTCCGTTACCAAGCTCCGTTAGTTCCGTTAAGTCTTGCATACACGTGTCGTGAGCACACACTAGTTGTCGTTTAATGTTGGTGACCTAATAATAATGA
This sequence comes from Flaveria trinervia, assembly GCA_025506515.1. NCBI lineage: Eukaryota > Viridiplantae > Streptophyta > Magnoliopsida > Asterales > Asteraceae > Flaveria > Flaveria trinervia. The sequence goes on from CM046450.1 coordinate 87,596,622, forward strand.
ATAATGTTAATTTGTTGTGAATCTAAGTGATTATGTGAATATTGGGTTATGTTTATGTGTTTACACATTTATAAACGGTACTTAAAGAATTTATCGCGTAACGCGGAAACGTGCCTATTTATTCGTATGTCTTGTGTTTTTATAAAGATAAGATATATAATGATTTTCATAAGTTATATTTTATATTATGAAGTTAAAAACACTTTAAGAAGAGTTTAAAGATTAGTTTTTATAAAATACAAATTACAAGGGTTAAAAGGGTAAATATGTAATAAAATATTAATAAAACAAACCCTAGCCTCCAAAACCCATCTTCGGCCGCGATCAAGCTTCTAATCCCTCCCATCTTCGAAATCAGCCTTGAACAAGCAATTTCTTGTGGTTTTGATTTGATTACAAGATACATAACACTTAGGAAGCATCGATTTCAAGCAATTACAAGTGTAAAGGTTAGATTTTTCGTGTTTTGTGATGTTCTTCATTATGGCCGAACCCTAGATTCGAAATTGATCCTTATTAGGTCGAATTGGTTGTTGTTTGATGATGTTAACATGTTAGTTAGATTGTATACATGTTAGTTAACGTCGATTATGCAAGAATTCTATGTTTTTAGTGGATTGATCATGAAATTTGGTTATGAAGCAAACCCTAATTCGAAATTGTTGTGATTATGCATGATGGTTGATTGTTTGATGAATGTTTGATGATTAATAGGTTGTATGAATGTTAGAATACATTGATTATGCAAGAAAGTTGGGAGTTTGATGCATTGTTCATAGGTTACTAAGAATAGTAACTTTATTTGGCATGTAGTAATGATCTAGTGATGGATTGATGTTATGGATGAGTTCATGATGATGATTAGATGCTAGATTGTTGTTATGAATGCTAGAAATCTTAATTTGATGATGTTGATCATAGCTTGCCAAAAGTAGAAACTTTTGTTTATGAAGATTGTTAGATTGGGATGTTGAAGTGTTGTTGATCATGTCTAGATGTTTGTATGAGCTTGAATTGGTATATTATTGATGAATTCATGTATGCTTTGGATGTTTGATAGATTTTGGGATATTCTTTCCCAAAAGGGAAACTTTATTTGTGTAAACGTTGAAGTATGATGTTATGATCATGTTTGAGATGATAGGAACCTGCTATTATGTTCAAGGATGGATTCTAGTGTGATAGAACGTGTTAAATTAGTTGTATGGCATGTTTGGGTAATCATGGGTGATATTTGGAATTGGTAATCATGTATGATTTGGATGTTGTGTAGTAGTAGGACATCATGCTTGGGTCTGGTAATTGATTGTTGTGATGTTGTGAATGCAATGCATATGCTTAAAGAATTTGGTTATGATCATTATACACGTGTGCGGATCTGAGGCCCCTACTAGTAGGATTGGCAGGGTTTAGGATGTGAAGTCGTGAGTGGCTTCACATGGCATGTGAAGAATGGTTGAACTTTGTGTGGCATGTTAGTTGTATTGTAGCTTGTGGTTATGTTAATGTTCTAGATTCGCATGACTTGTATAGTACTTGATTGTATGATGATCTAAGTGATACACCTGGTTGATATAGCATATGTATGATACTATTTGAATGTTAATCTTGTATGTTGTATGTGCTCATTGGCTTATTTGAATTAACTCATAATGTCACCAACGGGTCAAACGGGTTAACTAGGTCAAACGTGTCTATTTGTCTGGAAGCTTGAGTCTTTGAGTTTGGTATGATTAGGGTTTCACATGTCTTTTATTTACACGTACTTATGTACTCACATGATCTAGGTAACCTGTGAAGGTTGGCTATCCTCTCATTTCTCAAAATAAACCCTAAGTACCTTTGCATACATCAGGTGAGTTCATGCCCCACTCTTTACTTAATCTCTTTTGGGGGAGATAGCATACTGGTATTTATACGAACGCTTTTATGATTTAAGTTGTGTATAATATTAATATAGTGTTGTTTACCATGGGAAAAGTCCTCACACTTTTGAATTGTTAATATTTGATAGCGGGGAAACTTGGGTAGTACTACTGGGTCTGACGAGCCCCACCTGTGTGACTCGAGGTCAACCGGGTGCAATTTGTCCTATTGAACATTTGTCACGACATGGTAAGTCGTGACAGGAGGCAACAACTATCACAGTCAGCTTCAATTGCAAAATCACTATGTATTAATATTTACTGACAATAGAGTAGCTATCTATTACCATGCACTGCTTATATATATCAAAACTATTTACATGTTTATTGAACTCAAACTCTTGAACTCACCAACCTATGTGTTGACATTTTAGTATGCTTTTCTCAGGTCCTTAGCTTGCTTGCCATAGGAGCACTGCACGGTTCATTACATGTTAAGACACTATGCTTCAAGACAATTTGACATTTTAACAATTATAGTTTACTCTTTGGTTTGGCACTTGTTTTGCCATGGTTATACTTTATTGACTTGGGTTGTTTTCAAAAACGCTTCCGCATCGTTAAAAGTTGGTATTTTGGTTAATTATGTTTAAATTATGGCATTTAGAGTCGTTCTGAGTAACTATTGACTGTGATCCTGGTTTGTTCACACGCCTCGCGGAAAACTCCGCAAGTGGATTTTGAGGGTGTGACAGATTGGTATCAGAGCCTTTGGTTATAGGGAACTAGGTTGCATACACACTAGACTATAACCGCACACAGTTAATTAGTTACCTGTGCCTTATTCTCATCTACTGTATACTCATTGGCATACACGTCACACTCTCTGCAGCATGGCATCGTCTTCAAGAGCTCCGGGTAAACGACCCGAATCACCTACACGATCTGAATCCCCACCTCCCGCACCTGTACCTGATGATGGATTCGATTGGCCCAGACTGGCTTATCCCCGAGAGGAGATTGACTGGGATCAACCGTTCGCATTGATGAAGCGTGACCCTCCGCGTGACTGGCGTTCTTATCCTAGGTTGTTGACCACATCATGTTTAGGGAACGCGTACCTATCCTAAAGCCAAGGACTAGGAACAATGCCAATAAACCTATGCTTACACTCCCACGAACGGCGCAGTCCAACGAGCAACTGATTGCTACACTAATGGCGGCACTGGATACTGAACAGCATCGTGTGAGACGACTCACGGGTGATGTCTGTACACTACAGCAAGAGGTGTACAACCTGAGACATCAATTGGACGAACTCAAGGAAGAACACGGGAAGACGCTGAACGGTTGTCACTATATGCAAGATGGTGTTATGGCACTCCAAGGACGCGTGACTGCTCGTGAACAGCGGGACGCCATAGCCGATAATAGGATTGCCACTCTAGAAGCTCAACTAGCAGCACTCCAGATTGCTATAGCTCCTGCTCCTGCCGCAGACTCTGAGGATGAGGAGGACCCCGAGGAGGGACCCGAGGAAGAGGAACCAGAGGAGATGGAGGATGATAGTGATGGGTCAGACATTGTCGATTGATTCCTTTATATGACTTAGACTACGTAGTGTTTTCTTTTGAAACCTATGTGGGAAGGGTTGTTTCCCCACACGAACGACAAAACTTCAATTTTGACATTGCTAAATACATTGTGACTTATTGCAATTTATTTACTTTGGTTATTATTTTTGTTATGAATGTTGTGGTTGTGATGATACGTTATTTCTTTCATTTACTGTTTACTACGCTTCAATGAGTTAAATGTGTATGATGTTACTCATTATTGTATTGTGAATATAAAGTGAAAAGAATGGATGCTCGTGGACGTGGACGTGGACGTGGCACCGGAGAACAGGCTGGTGGTGCTATTAACATGACTCCTGCGGAATTGGCTGCTCTAATTAACGAGCATGTTCAGGCGGTAGTGGCTGCTGCCCACGCGGGTCAGCCAGCAGGTAAACAATGACAGAAAAACAAATCTGATATCCTTTATAACTGTAGGGGATGTTTGATTAATGTGTGTTGTGTTTAAACAGGACCACCGGTGTGTACATACAAGTCCTTCATGGACTGTAAACCACACACCTACAGCAGTACAGAGGGTGCTGTAGGGCTTGTACGCTGGTTTGAGAAGACTGAGTCCGTTTTCTCCAAATGTAACTGTCCACCGGCGGATCAAGTAAAGTATGCCACCGGGACTTTGGAGGGTGCAGCTCTGTCTTGGTGGAACGCGCAAGTCCAGATGCTTGGACAAGCGATGGCAAATGGACTCCCCTGGAATGAGTTCAAGGATATGATGATCGAGGAGTACTGTCCTCGAAATGAGGTGCAAAAGTTGGAGATGGAATTCTGGCAGCTTAAGATGAAGGGTTCAGAAATTGAGGCTTACACGACCGTACTCATGAGCTGGCTACATTGTGTCCAGGAATGGTTAATGAGACACATAAGAGAATCGAGCACTACATACGAGGATTGGTGCCTGAAATCCAAAGTATGGTAACAGCTTCTAACCCGACTATTATTCAGCAGGCCATTCAAATTGCCTATAGACTTACTGATCAGGCGGTAGAGCAAGGGCGGTTACCCAAACGGGGCGCTGTGGTGAGCGTGCCCGACAACAAAAGGAAGTGGGATGCTCCCAGCAACAGCAATAACAAATCATCATCATCATCGTCTGGCGGTCAACAACAATCCCAACAGCAGCAAAAACCAGTTCAGCAGCAGCGGCGGCGGTTCGATAATAACCGTAATTTCAACCAAAGCCCCAAATAACCAAGGACCCAGCGGTTACGGCGGCAGACACCCCAAATGCCCATGGTGTAACTACCACCATGTGGGACGGTGTGATAACTTCAAGTGTCAACGTTGTGGAAAGATTGGACACGCTGCGAAGGATTGCCGTGGTGAACTAATGAAGAGGCCACAACAATCTCAAGAAACCCCCAAGGGTTGTTTTGAGTGTGGGAAAGAAGGGCATTACAAACGAAACTGCCCACAACTAAGAAGGAACGGAAATGGCAACAACAACACCAGCAATCATGGGAACAACAACAATAATGGCAATAATAACAACAATGGTGGAAATGGAACTGGAAATGGCGGCAATAGAGATGGAGCCAAAGGGAGAGCCTTCGTCATTGGCTCAGGTGAGGCTCTAAATGATCCCACAACTGTTACTGGTAGATTCCCTGTAAATGGTTGTTTTGCTACGGTACTATTTGATACTGGAGCCGATAGGAGTTTTGTGTCCTTAAAATTTTGTAGTCTTTTAAGTGACATACCCTCTGCTTTAGAATCTAAGTACACTGTGGAATTAGCCGACGGTAAACAAATCCATGTAACGCATATCCTTAAAGACTGTAGGATAGAACTTGCTGGTCATACGTTCGCTATAGATCTCATGCCTGTTACGTTGGGGAGTTTTGATGTTATGATAGGCATGGATTGGCTCTCTAGCAAGCAAGCGGAAGTCATATGTCACGAGAAGATCATACGGATCCCGGTTGGTGATCAAATTCTTACCGTCAAAGGAGATAGGAGTGGTGCTGTGATAGGCATCATCTCGTATATGAAAGCTCAAAAGTTGTTACGAAAGGGCCGCGTGGCTATCCTAGCACTTGTAACCGATAAGCAAAAGGAAAAGAAAAGAGAATGGAGGGTATTCCCGTAGTACGCGACTTTCTGGAGGTGTTCCCAGAAGATCTTCCTGGATTACCACCGCACCGTCAAGTGGAATTCCAGATTGAGTTGACTCCTGGCGCAGCTCCGATTGCTAGAGCACCTTATCGACTAGCACCAAACGAACTACAGGAGTTGTCGTCACAACTTCAGGAGCTTTTGGATAAGGGTTTTATTCGACCTAGTACATCACCTTGGGGAGCTCCTGTACTCTTTGTTAAGAAGAAGGATGGCACATTCCGGATGTGCATCGATTATCGAGAGTTAAACAAAGTAACAGTCAAGAACCGATACCCTTTACCTCGTATCGACGACTTGTTCGATCAGCTTCAAGGATCAAGCTATTACTAGAAGATTGACTTGAGATCTGGTTATCATCAACTCAGAGTTCGAGAAGAAGACATTCCCAAGACTGCATTTCGTACTCGTTATGGTCATTATGAGTTCTTGGTCATGCCTTTTGGGTTGACTAATGCGCCTGCTGTGTTCATAGACCTCATGAACTGCGTGTGCAAACCTTATCTGGATCAGTTTGTCATTGTGTTCATCGATGATATACTGATATACTCTAGGACCAAAGAGGAGCATGAAGAGCACTTACGAATGATCTTGGAACTGTTGAAAAATGAGCAGCTGTACGCTAAATTCTCAAAGTGTGACTTTTGGATAAGAGAGGTACAATTCCTAGGTCATATTGTTAATGAGAAAGGAATACACGTTGATCCTGCCAAAATTGAGGCGATAAAGAATTGGACTACACCCAAAACACCAAGCGAGATCAGGCAATTTCTTGGACTAGCAGGATATTACCGCCGATTCATAGAAGGATTTTCTAAGATCGCACAACCTCTCACAGCCTTGACTCACAAAGGAACGACATACAAATGGGCTGAGAGTCAAGAATCAGCTTTCAAGTTATTAAAACAAAAACTCTGTACTGCCCCGATATTAGCATTACCCGAGGGAAAAGATGACTTTGTGGTGTATTGCGATGCATCCATTCAAGGATTGGGTTGTGTCTTGATGCAACGAGATAAGGTGATAGCTTACGCCTCGAGACAACTAAAAGTTCATGAGAAGAACTATACTACCCATGACTTAGAATTGGGGCAGCAGTAGTTTTTGCCTTAAAGATCTGGAGACATTACTTGTACGGTACCAAGTGCACAATCTACACCGATCACAAGAGTCTTCAACATATCTTTGAGCAAAAAGAGTTGAATATGAGGCAGTGACCTTGGGTGGAACTACTAAATGATTATGATTGCGTAATTAAGTATCATCCGGGAAAGGCGAACGTAGTTGCCGATGCTTTAAGCAGGAAGGAAACAGCTAAACCCCGACGGGTGCGAGCTTTACAGCTTACTATCAGTACCCAACTGCCCGAACAAGTTAAGGAGGCACAAATAGAAGCTTTAAAGGTGGAAAATATGGTTCTGAATTGTTAAGGGAATGGATAAGCAGCTAGTGGTGAAAGAGGATGGAATTCGGTATTTCATGGATAGACTTTGGGTGCCTGTTCATGGAAATCTGAGAGATTTAGTTATGAGCGAGGCACACAAATCTAAGTATTCTATACATCCTGGATCCGACAAGATGTATCATGACCTAAAGGCTTACTATTGGTGGCCTAACATGAAAGCGGATGTAGCTATGTACGTGAGCAAGTGTTTGACCTGCTCGAAGGTAAAAGTGGAATATCAAAAACCATCCGGACTATTACAACAACCCGAGATTCCAATGTGGAAATAGGAACAAATCTCCATGGATTTTATTACTAAGCTACCCTGAACTAGTACTGGTTGTGACACGATATGGGTTATTGTGGATCGATTGACAAAGTCTGCTCATTTCCTTGCAATAAAGGAAACCGACAAGATGGAGAAATTAACTCGCCTGTACCTCAAGGAGATCGTTTCGAGACACGGTGTGTACCGATCTCAATTATCTCTGACGTGACGCTCGTTTCACGTCACATTTCTGGCAATCATTGCAGAAATCTTGGGTACACGTTTGGATATGAGTACTGCATATCATCCACAGACGGATGGTCAGAGTGAGCGTACTATACAGACGTTGGAGGATATGCTACGTGCTTGTGTGATTGACTTCGGGAATAACTAGGAAATTCACCTGCCATTGGTGGAGTTTTCTTATAACAACAGTTATCACACTAGTATACAAGCAGCACCTTTCGAGGCGTTGTACGGGAGAAAATGTCGATCACCGGTTTGCTGGGCAGAAATTGGTGATAGTCAGATAACAGGTCCCGAGTTAATTCATGAGACGACTGAGAAAATTATACAGATACGGAACCGTATGGCTGCAGCGCGAGACAGGCAAAAGAGTTATGCTGACAAGAGACGGAAACCTTAGAGTTTCAGGTTGGTGACAAGGTTTTGTTGAAAGTCTCACCATGGAAAGGCGTAGTTCGGTTTGGTAAACGAGGGAAACTAAATCCGAGGTACGTTGGACCATTTGAGATTGTGGAAATAATAGGTCCAGTAGCCTATCGATTAGCCCTACCTGATTCGCTGAGCGGAATTCATGATGTATTTCACGTGTCAAACTTGAAGAAGTGCATAACTGATGAAACGACGTTCGTACCACTAGAAGAAATTCAGGTGGATGAACAATTGCGTTTTATTCAGGAACCAGTGGAGGTGATGGACCGTGAGGTGAAAACACTTAAGCAAAGCAAGATACCTATTGTTAAAATCCGTTGGAATTCGCGACATGGACCGGAATTCACATGGGAACGGAAGATCAATGAAGCTTAAGTACCCTCAACTATTCGAAGGAACGATGCCAGCAGACGAAGGTATTGATTTAAATTTCGGGACGAAATTTCTTTCAACATGGGGATGATGTGACAACTCATCCAAAAATCACACGATTTCGATTTCTGTGTGCCAATGCAGTAGACCAGTGATGGAAACCAGGGATGGAACACTCTCACCATGTAACGCAATTTTCGAGACGAAAATTCTTTCAACATGGGGATAATGGGACATCCGGTAAATTTCCGTTACCAAGCTCCGTTAGTTCCGTTAAATCTTGCATACACGTGTCGTGAGCACACACTAGTTGTCGTTTAATGTTGGTGACCTAATAATAATGAATAATGTTAATTTGTTGTGAATCTAAGTGATTATGTGAATATTGGTTATGTTTATGTGTTTACACATTTATAAACGGTTACTTAAAGAATTTATCGCGTAACGCGGAAACGTGCCTATTTATTCGTATGTCTTGTGTTTTTATAAAGATAAGATATATAATGATTTTCATAAGTTTATATCTTTATATTATGAAGTTAAAAACACTTTAAGAAGAGTTTAAAGATTAGTTTTTATAAAATACAAATTACAAGGCTTAAAAGGGTAAATATGTAAATAAAATATTAATAAAACAAACCCTAACCTCCAAAACCCCATCTTCGGCCGCGATCAAGCTTCTAATCCCTCCCATATTCGAAAATCAGCCTTGAACAAGCAATTTCTTGTGGTTTTGATTTGATTACAAGATACATAACACTTAGGAAGCATCGATTTCAAGCAATTACAAGTGTAAAGGTTAGATTTTTCGTGTTTTGTGATGTTCTTCATTATGGCCGAACCTAGATTCGAAATTGATCCTTATTAGGTCGAATTGGTGTTGTTTGATGATGTTAACATGTTAGTTAGATTGTATACATGTTAGTTAACGTCGATTATGCAAGAATTCTATGTTTTTAGTGGATTGATCATGAAATTTGTTATGAAGCAAACCCTAATTCGAAATTGTTGTGATTATGCATGATGGTTGATTGTTTGATGATGTTTGATGATTAATAGGTTGTATGAATGTTAGAATACGTTGATTATGCAAGAAAGTTGGGAGTTTGATGCATTGTTCATAGGTTACTAAGAATAGTAACTTTATTTGGCATGTAGTAATGATCTAGTGATGGATTGATGTTATGGATGAGTTCATGATGATGATTAGATGCTAGATTGTTGTTATGAATGCTAGAAATCTTTAATTTGATGATGTTGATCATAGCTTGCCAAAAGTAGAAACTTTTGTTTATGAAGATTGTTAGATTGGGATGTTGAAGTGTTGTTGATCATGTCTAGATGTTTGTATGAGCTTGAATTGGTATATTATTGATGAATTCATGTATGCTTTGGATGTTTGATAGATTTTGGGATATTCTTTCCAAAAGGGAACTTTATTTGTGTAAACGTTGAAGTATGATGTTATGATCATGTTTGAGATGATAGGAACCTGCTATTATGTTCAAGGATGGATTCTAGTGTGATAGAACGTGTTAAATTAGTTGTATGGCATGTTTGGTAATCATGGGTGATATTTGGAATTGGTAATCATGTATGATTTGGATGTTGTGTAGTAGTAGGACATCATGCTTAGGTCTGGTAATTGATTGTTGTGATGTTGTGAATGCAATGCATATGCTTAAAGAATTTGGTTATGATCATTATACACGTGTGCGGATCTGAGGCCCCTACTTAGTAGGATTGGCAGGGTTTAGGATGTGAAGTCGTGAGTGGCTTCACATGGCATGTGAAGAATGGTTGAACTTTGTGTGGCATGTTAGTTGTATTGTAGCTTGTGGTATGTTAATGTTCTAGATTCGCATGACTTGTATAGTACTTGATTGTATGATGATCTAAGTGATACACCTGGTTGATATAGCATATGTATGATACTATTTGAATGTTAATCTTGTATGTTGTATGTGCTCATTGGCTTTATTTGAATTAACTCATAATGTCACCAACGGGTCAAACGAGTCAACTAGGTCAAACGTTTGTCTTTGTCTGGAAGCTTGAGTCTTTGAGTTTGGTATGATTAGGGTTTCACATGTCTTTTATTTACACGTACTTATGTACTCACATGATCTAGGTAACCTGTCAAGGTTGGCTATCCTCTCATTTCTCAAAATAAACCCTAAGTACCTTTGCATACATCAGGTGAGTTCATGCCCCACTTTACTTAATCTCTTTTGGGGGAGATAGCATACTGGTATTATACGAACGCTTTTATGATTTAAGTTGTGTATAATATTAATATAGTGCTGTTTACCATGGAAAAAGTCCTCACACTTTTGAATTGTTAATATTTGATAGCGGGGAAACTTGGGTAGTACTACTGGGTCTGACGAGCCCCACCTGTGTGACTCGAGGTCAACCGGGTGCAATTTGTCCTATTGAACATTTGTCATGACATGGTAAGTCGTGACAGGAGGCAACAACTATCACAGTCAGCTTCAATTGCAAAATCACTATGTATTAATATTTACTGATAATAGAGTAGCTATCTATTACCATGCACTGCTTATATTATCAAAACTATTTACATGTTTATTGAACTCAAACTCTTGAACTCACCAACCTATGTGTTGACATTTTAGTATGCTTTTCTCAGGTCCTTAGCTTGCTTGCCATAGGAGCACTGCACGGTTCATTACATGTTAAGACACTATGCTTCAAGACAATTTGACATTTTAACAATTATAGTTTACTCTTTGGTTGGCACTTGTTTTGCCATGGTTATACTTTATTGACTTGGGTTGTTTTCAAAAACGCTTCCGCATCGTTAAAGTTGGTATTTTGGTTAATTATGTTTAAATTATGGCATTTAGAGTCGTTCTGAGTAACTATTGACTGTGATCCTGGTTTGTTCACACGCCTCGCGGTAAAACTCCGCAAGTGGATTTTGAGGGTGTGACAATGACGACTACTCGTAGTACTTGGATCTACGTAAGATCTGATACGTGTGTCCGCTTGTGTGTGTGTGCTACCCACGACGAACCGATACAACCCGAACCGACCAAACATTACTATACGCTTTATACAGGTCATTAATGCTTAACAATAACTGTCAATAGGTGTGACTGTTCTCTGCATACAACTGTTGGGAATCTCGATCTTTCATACTTACCAGTTAACATGTTAGTTTCGTGGCCCCTTTTTTGTGCTTATACTACTTTACAAACATTTACAAACATGGGGGAAAAATATGCTCGCTCGTTTTTTATGTTGTACAACATACATACAATTTACATACTTGGAATCAACATGCTACTGTTTTGTGGGTACTTATCTGATACATGCTTGAGTCTGCTTTGTGGTTCTTTCTTACAACCATTTAATTCTAGTGTGGAACCGACGGTTAGGTATTGGTAGTACTACTGGGTTGACACCCCCACCCTCGTGTGGTATACTAGTTAGTACCAACAATAGCCAGGTACGGGCCTTGGGTGAATATATTCCGACAAGATTCTTTGTGTACGTCATTAGGTTTGGTTGTAAAGCTCTTGTCATGTGATTTTGCTTACTTATAACTGTATGCACGGTATTCTGCAACAACTTTATACAGCATCAATTACTTATTTACTTTAAACCTGCGAACTCACCAACAATTTTGTTGACCATTTTGAGCATATTTTTTCAGGTGATCATGCTAGCTGAGGTTCTAGGTGTGCTGCCTTAGTGGAGACCCTAGGATGCATTTTCGGGCCAAACTTGTCATTTTGAAAACAATTGATGTATCTATTTCAAACAACGTTATACTTTGTAACTTGTTCCCGGGTTGTGGGAATTGCATACAATGTTATCATCTATGTATTATGATCTATGTGTCACGTTTATGCTTATGGCTATGTTATCGTGAATACTGACTAAACACGACACAAGTCCCCTTGTTGTCGGGTGTTGTCATGACACGCTTGTCATCATTATTATTATTATTGCATCTCTATCACTTACCATGTGTTATGACGATTCCCGTCTCGTTACGCCCCCATGTTTCCGCTCTTAGCGGGGGTGTGACAGACTGGTATCAGAGCTATTGGTTATAGAGAATTAGGCAATACGCTTGACCTAGACTATAACCTAGGAACCTTCATGTAGATTGCATGCCAGGGTTGTGTGCATTTTGTATCTCATACGTGTTCCTCATTACTTGTTCGTTTATCTATCTATTTCGTGGTATTTTCACCCTATGAGAGAGCCCTTGTGCTCACTCTTTTATGGGATGCTCCTATTAGATCTTCCGTTCCCTCTGCGCGCCAAGTTATCATAACCAAATTCGGGTATTGAGACCCGAAGAGATCTTCACAGATCATATACTGCGCTTAACCTTGGGTACTGAGACCGACCCGAGGAGGCTATGTCTGAATCCTTTAAGAATGCGAGATAGGCAACCTCCACCAGACTATACGTGATTACATGCTTGGGCTCTCAGTTGACTTTATGGATTATTATGGATATGATGAAAAGGAAAGTCGGATGTCATGTAACCGGATCGGGCATCATTCTCGGTACATCGTGGGTGTGGTGGGAATGCTGCGGGGAACCCTATATATAAACGTCACCGGTATACCGAGAATATGCTTGAAATGGGCGGCATGGTGATCTTGACCGACCGGAACATGAACATTGGAACTTGATAAGTGGAATATTTGTGTATCTTATGGTGACTAAAGCTTATATGTTACCTCTTTTATGAATAGAACATGCCGCCTCGAAGATCTACTCGCAGTAATAGTAGCGGAAGTGAAGCCCCAAGGGGCAGAGGCAGAGGCAGAGGCAGGGGAAGAATCCCAAGAACAAGTGATGCTCCTGCCAGTAACAATCAAGGAACAGGGAACGCGATGTGGGCAGCCCTGATCGCTCAACAGCTGGCCGCACATTCCGACTATCGTGGCCAAGTGAGCGATGCTCTTCAGAATTCTCACCCCCACGGGGACGGTGGCAATGATAATGAGGATAACGGTAACCCGACTGGGAACGAAAGCAATCAGGAGACCGGAAATGGTGGTACAGCCGGTAACGAAGCAGGAATTGTTAATGAGACCGAGGTTGTGAATGCTAGACGGAGATGTTCGTACAAGGAATTTGTGGCCTGTAAACCACGAGAGTTTGATGGAAAAGGTGGAGCTATAGCTCTGACCAGATGGCTTGAAAAGATGGAGGCCGTGATCGACATCAGCGAATGCCTCGACAGTCAAAGGATTAAGCACGCCACTTGCTCACTACAGGGCAAGGCACTAACGTGGTGGAACACTCAGATTCAGGCTAGGGGAAGAGAATCCGCGATGCAAATGTCGTGGATGAGTTCAAGGCCCTAATCACCGAGGAGTACTGTCCTCTCAATGAGATGCAAAAACTTGAGCATGAGTTCTGGAATCATGCCATGGTGGGGGCTGGGCACGCAGCTTACACCGATCGTTTCACGAGCTAGCAAGGTTGGTTCCACATCTAGTCACCCCGGAATCAAAAAGGATAGAGAGGTACATTTGGGGACTTGCACCTCAAATCCGGGCAATGGTAACCGCTACTGCTCCTCCTACTATTCAGAGCGCAATTCTGAAGGCTGGCGCTCTAACTGATGAAATGGTAAGAACAGGGGTATTAGGCAGGGGAGCAGAGAAAAGGAAAGAAGTTGGGGAAACGAGCCGGTCGAGTGCCGGGAAATTCGAGAAAAGGGCCAAGACAACCAGAAATTTGTGGCCGTGACCCAGGGCAGGCGAGAATATGTGGGTCCACACCCCCGATGCGATAGGTGCAACTTTCATCATCCCCCAGCTATGCCGTGCCGGGTGTGCGCTAACTGTAGACGCCCAGGACATTTAGCAAGAGACTGCAGAACAGCGCCGAATATGGTCGCACCAGTTAACGCGGTTAACCCCGCCGGGAACGCCAGGGGCTGTTATGAGTGTGGAAGCCCTGATCACTACCGAAACATGTGCCCCAAACTGAATCGGGCGTCAGGCCAACAAGGGAACAACCAGCATCAGACTATGGCTATAGCTTGAAATCAAGGCCCGACAAACCAGGGGAACGCGGCTCGGGGACGCGCTTTTGCCATTGGAGCCAATGAAGCCCGTCAGGACCCAAATGTCGTCACGGGTACGCACTTACTCAATAATCACTTTGCATCTGTATATTTGACACTGAAGCAGACAATAGCTTTATATCTTCTGAATTTATGCAATTGCTCGATTTGAGTCCTAGTAGGCTAGAAACTAACTACTCTGTAGAAATGGCCAATGGTAGGATTGTCCAGGCCGACGAGATTATTAGAAAGTGCTCGATAATATTAGAGAATCACGCCTTCGATAATGACTTGATACCCTTCGAGTTAGGAAGTTTCGACGTGATTGTGGGAATGGATTGGTTGTCGAACCACGGGGCCGAGATTGTCTGCCGAGACAAGGTAGTGTGAATCCCTATGTCAGACGGGGGAGTACTTAGAATTCAAGGAGAAAGACCGGCGAGAAACTTAAAGCTTATTTCCTGCATGAAAGCACGCCGGAGCTTACGAAAACAGTGCTACTCTTTTCTGGCTCACATGGTGGAACAAAAGGAAGAGGAGCAGAAATTGGCAAATATCCCTGTAGTGCGGGATTACCCAGATGTATTTCCTGATGACTTGCCTGGTTTGCCTCCTCCACGACAGGTGGAATTTCGTATTGAGTTGGTTCCTGGAGCTACACCGGTAGCAAAGACACCGTATCGGTTGGCACCGTCTGAAATGCAAGAGTTATCTAGCCAGTTACAGGAACTACTGGAGAAGAGTTTTATTCGGCCGAGTCACTCGCCTTGGGGAGCACCGGTGTTATTTGTCAAGAAGAAGGATGGGTCGTTCCGTATGTGCATCGACTACCGTGAGTTGAACAAACTAACTGTGAAGAATCGGTATCCTCTCCCCAGGATCGACGACCTGTTTGATCAGTTACAAGGAGCTTCGTATTTTTCCAAGATCGACCTTTGATCTGGATATCACCAACTAAGAGTTTTCGAGGAAGACGTGCCGAAGACAGCGTTTAGAACTCGTTATGGGCACTATGAGTTCTTGGTCATGCCGTTTGGATTTACTAACGCACCAGCTGTGTTCATGGACCTGATGAATCGGGTGTGCAAACCTTACTTGGATAAGTTTGTGATCGTATTCATAGACGACATACTTATCTACTCTCGATCGAAGGAGGACCATGAAGAACACCTTCGGGCAATACTGGAACTGTTAGAGAGAAGAAAATTTTCGCCAAGTTCTCGAAGTGTGAATTCTGGCTGCGAGAGGTGAAGTTTTTGGGTCATGTGGTTAACAAAAACGGGATTCATGTAGATCCAGCAAGATCGAAGCGGTAAAGAAATGGGATACACCCCTGACACCTTCAGATATACGGCAGTTCTTAGGATTAGCCGGATAATATCGTCGTTTCATTGCGAACTTTTCAAAGATCGCTCAACGTTGACGTTGCTGACTCAGAAAGACAAGAAGTTTGATTGGGGAGATGCGCAAGAACGGGCGTTCCAAACGCTGAAAGATAAGCTGTGCAATGCAGCGATATTGTCCCTCCCAGACGGAACTGATGGTTTTGTGGTGTACTGTGATGCTTCGCATCAAGGGTTGGGATGTGTACTAATGCAGAAAGATAAGGTGATTGCCTACGCGTCGCGACAACTTAAGGTGCACGAGAAGAACTACACGACTCATGATCTTGAGTTGGGCGCTGTAGTATTCGCACTTAAAATATGGAGGCATTACCTGTATGGAACCAAATGCATGTATACACAGATCATAAAAGCCTTCAACATATTCTGGATCAGAAGGAACTCAATATGCGATGCGACGTTGGGGTAGAGCTTCTTAGTGACTACGATTGTGAAATCCGGTATCATCCGGGGAAAGCTAATGTGGTGGCTGATGCTCTAAGCCGCAAGGAACGCGTGAAACCACTACGTGCTCGAGCTTTGGGATTGATCATTCAAACAAATTTGAAAGCTCAGATCCAAATTGCACAAAGTGAGCGTTGAAAGAAGGAAACCTTGCGGGAGAAGAATTCCGAGGGTTGGATAAACAACTGATGTGCAAGGACGATAGTGTGCAGTACTTCGTGGACCGTATATGGGTACCCAAGTGGGGAGGTGTACGTACCTTGGTCATGGATGAAGCACACAAGACACAATATTCTATTCATCCTGGCGCTGACAAGATGTACACAATCTCAAAGATCTGTACTGGTGGCCAGGCCTAAAGAAAGACATTGCCACGTACGTCAGCAGATGCTGACATGCTCGAAAGTTAAAGTTGAACATCAGAAACCATCGGGACTGTTACAACAACCTAAGATTCCCGAATGGAAAGGGAGAACATAGCCATGGACTTCATTACCAAACTCCCTCGAGCGAGCAACGGGCATGACTCGATATGGGTCGTAGTGGATTGAATGACGAAATCAGCACACTTCTTGCCAATCCGAGAAGACTACAAAATGGACAAGTTGGCGAGATTGTACATAAAGGAGGTCGTGACAAGACACGGAGTGCTGGTGTCAATCATATCCGACCGTGATGGCCGATTCACTTCACGATTTTGGCAAACGCTACAGAAAGCAATGGGCACTCGATTAGACATGAGTACCGCCTATCACCCTCAAACAGATGGCCAAAGTGAACGAACCATACAAACGCTAGAAACATGCTGAGAGCGTGCGTAATGACTTTGGTGCTAGTTGGGATACTCATTTGCCATTGGTTGAGTTCTCTTACAATAACAACTACCACACCAGCATTGGGTGTGCTCCGTTCGAAGCGTTGTACGGAAGGAAGTGTAGATCACCCGTTTGTTGGCCGAGATTGGTGAAAGTCAGTTAATAGGCCAGAGATCATCCAGGAAAAAAACCGATAAGATCTTCCAAATCAAAGATAGGCTGAAAGCCGCTAGAGATGCCAAAAGAGCCAAAAGAGCTACGTGACAATCGTCGAAAACCTCTAGAATTCAACGTTGGGGACCGAGTGCTACTCAAAGTCTCTCCTTGGAAAGGAGTTGTTCGGTTGGAAAGAAAGGGAAGTTAGTCCCAAGGTACGTTGGACCATTCGAGATTACAGAAAGAATTGGTCTAGTGGCTTACCGATTAAGGTTACCACAAGAACTCAACGGTGTACATGATACTTTCATGTGTCGAACCTCAAGAAGTGTTTGGCTGACAAATCACTTCACATACCCATTGACGATATCAAAATCGACGAAAAGCTTCATTTTATTGAGGAACCATTGAAGTCATGGGTCGTAAGGTCAAAAGTGAAGAGCGCAGCAGAATACCAATTGTTCGCGTAAGGTGGAATTCAAAAGAGGGAAGAGTTTACATGGGAACAGGAAGATCAAATGAAACTCAAATACCCACAGCTATTCGTGGATGACACTCTTGGACCTAACTCCAGCTGAATTTCGGGACGAAATTCTCTCAACTGGGGGATACTGTGACATCCGTCACCTTAAGGTCCGTCGAACGACATAAATAAGCATAGAAATATTTAATTATTCTTCCTTTTCTTCATGAACTCCTGCTTTAAGGAATCATGTCTGCTTTATTTTCCCTTGTGCCTGTACTTCCTTCGAGAACGTATGCTAAGCATAAACCTTTTATAATTTCATCACCATTACCACCAAATATATCATTTCTAATTTCAACATTGTCATTAATAAAACCATTTTAGACTATCAAATGCCATTAAACACGCTTTTACCTTAATATAACGAACATTTTAAGATCGTAATCAACCGAAACAAATTTTGGGGAACTCGAGGGTTAAGTGCAGGGACTAAACTTGCCATTTTGCAAACCGGGAATGGGTATAAAACCCCATTCCAGCCATTTATCATCATTCTCATCTTCTTCACCTTCACATCTTCTCCACTTTCTCTCTCGATCTAGCACCTAAAACCATCACGTTTGTTGCGTTCACTGCCAAATCTTGGGTATCATCGTGTATACTCGTTCCTAGCAGGTAGACAACCTTGTTCTACCCGTTTTTTGCTTGGTTTTACTGTGTGTTTTCTAGGGTTTCGAGTGCTCGGGTTCATCCGAGCACATGAGGGTGTGGGTGCGGTGCGTGTGAGGTCTTTCTGCTGTGTTTCATGTTTGTGTATGTTTGTAGAGTGTTCTGGAAGTCCTTGTGGTGTAAAACTCGCGTTTAGAGCAGCTCGGGGGCTGCTCAGCCCGACCACAGTCGCGATTCTGCAGCTTAGGCGACTGGGTCTGTCATGCGATTGAGCCGTGCGACTGAGTGAGTCGTGCGACTGAATCTTGCGTCTAAGTCAATCGTGCGACTGAGTTGTGCGACTAGGCATGTCGTGCGACTGAGTCGTGCGACTGTGTGTATGTATGCGATTGTGCGTGTTTCGCACGACTGGAGTCCAACCGCACGAATGAAGGTTCAATCGCACGAAAGTAGCTAATTCGCACGATTGAGGGTTGATTCGTGCGCATGGAGTTGGGTCATGCGAATGTGTGTTGTGTGGTACGACTGAACGCCAGTCATGCGAATGAAGACTCAATCGTACGAATGAAGTTGATTCGTACGATTGAAGGTTGATTCGTACGGATGGAGCGTTGAGTCGAGAAAGGTTGATCCTGCCAAAATTCTCAAAGTGTGACTTTTGGATAAGAGAGGTACAATTCCTAGGTCGTATTGTTAATGAGAAGGAATACACGTTGATCCTGCCAAAATTGAGGCGATAAAGAATTGGACCACACCCAAAACGCCAAGCGAGATAAGACAATTTCTAGGATGAATTCTAATGTGCTAAGATGTGATAACTTGGTTGTTTGTGATGTTGAGATAATCATGAATGATACTTGGACATTTGTGATCATATATGGTTTGGATGTTGTGTAGTAGTAGGACATCATGCTTGGGACTGGTAATTGATTGTTGTGATGTTGTGAATGCAATGCATATGCCTAAAGAATAAGAGAGGACAAATCCTAGGTCATATTGTTATGAGAAAGGAATACACGTTGATCCTGCCAAAATTGAGGCGATAAAGAATTGGACTACACCCAAAACACCAAGCGAGATCAGGCAATTTCTTGGACTAGCAGGATATTACCGCCGATTCATAGAAGGATTTTCTAAGATCGCACAACCTCTCACAGCCTTGACTCACAAAGGAACGACATACAAATGGGCTGAGAGTCAAGAATCAGCTTTCTGGTTATTAAAACAAAAACTCTGTACTGCCCCGATATTAGCATTACCCGAGGGAACAGATGACTTTGTGGTGTATTGCGATGCATCCATTCAAGGATTGGGTTGTGTCTTGATGCAACGAGATAAGGTGATAGCTTACGCCTCGAGACAACTAAAAGTTCATGAGAAGAACTATACTACCCATGACTTAGAATTGGGCGCGCAGTAGTTTTTGCCTTAAAGATCTGGAGACATTATTTGTACGGTACCAGTGCACAATCTACACCGATCACAAGAGTCTTCAACATATCTTTGAGCAAAAAGAGTTGAATATGAGGCAGCGACGTTGGGTGGAACTACTAAATGATTATGATTGCGCAATAAGTATCATCCGGGAAAGGCGAACGTAGTTGCCGATGCTTTAAGCAGGAAGGAAACAGCTAAACCCCGACGGGTGCGAGCTTTACAGCTTACTATCAGTACCCAACTGCCCGAACAAGTTAGGAGGCACAAATAGAAGCTTTAAAGGTGGAAAATATTGGTTCTGAATTGTTAAGGGGAATGGATAAGCAGCTAGTGGTGAAAGAGGATGGAATTCGGTATTTCATGGATAGACTTTGGGTGCCTGTTCATGGACATCTGAGAGATTTAGTTATGAGCGAGGCACACAAATCTAAGTATTCTATACATCCTGGATCCGACAAGATTATCATGACCTAAAGGCTTACTATTGGTGGCCTAACATGAAAGCGGATGTAGCTATGTACGTGAGCAAGTGTTTGACCTGCTCGAAGGTAAAAGTGGAATATCAAAAACCATCCGGACTATTACAACAACCCGAGATTCCAATGTGGAAATAGGAACAAATCTCCATGGATTTTATTACTAAGCTACCCCGAACTAGTACTGGTTGTGACACGATATGGGTTATTGTGGATCGATTGACAAAGTCTGCTCATTTCCTTGCAATAAAGGAAACCGACAAGATGGAGAAATTAACTCGCCTGTACCTCAAGGAGATCGTTTCGAGACACGGTGTACCGATCTCAATTATCTCTGACCGTGACGCTCGTTTCACGTCACATTTCTGGCAATCATTGCAGAAATCTTTGGGTACACGTTTGGATATGAGTACTGCATATCATCCACAGACGGATGGTCAGAGTGAGCGTACATACAGACGTTGGAGGATATGCTACGTGCTTGTGTGATTGACTTCGGGAATAACTGGGAAATTCACCTGCCATTGGTGGAGTTTTCTTATAACAACAGTTATCACACTAGTATACAGGCAGCACCTTTCGAGGCGTTGTATGGGAGAAAATGTCGATCACCGTTTTGCTGGGCAGAAATTGGTGATAGTCAGATAACAGGTCCCGAGTTAATTCATGAGACGACTGAGAAAATTATACAGATACGGAACCGTATGGCTGCAGCGCGGGACAGGCAAAAGAGTTATGCTGACAAGAGACGGAAACCTTTAGAGTTTCAGGTTGGTGACAAGGTTTTGGTTGAAAGTCTCACCATGGAAGGCGTAGTTCGGTTTGGTAAACGGGGGAAAACTAATCCGAGGTACGTTGGACCATTTGAGATAGTGGAAAGAATAGGTCCAGTAGCCTATCGATTAGCCCTACCTGATTCGCTAAGTGGAATTCATGATGTATTCACGTGTCAAACTTGAAGAAGTGCATAACTGATGAAACGACGGTTGTACCACTAGAAGAAATTCAAGTGGATGAACAATTGCGTTTTATTGAGGAACCAGTGGAGGTGATGGACCGTGAGGTGAAAACACTTAAGCAAAGCAAGATACCTATTGTTAAAATCCGTTGGAATTCGCGACGTGGATCGGAATTCACATGGGAACGGGAAGATCAAATGAAGCTTAAGTACCCTCAACTATTCGAAGGGACGATGCCAGCAGACGAAGGTATTGATTTAAATTTCGGGACGAAATTTCTTTCAACATGGGGATGATGTGACAACTCATCCAAAACTCACTCGATTTTGATTTTTGTGTGCCAATGCAGTAGACCAGTGATGGAAACCAGTGATGGAACACTCTCACCATGTAACGCAATTTTCGGGACGAAAATTCTTTCAACATGGGGATAATGTGACATCCGGTAAATTTCCGTTACCAAACTCCGTTAGTTCCGTTAAGTCTTGTGTACACGTGTCGTGAGCACACACTAGTTGTCGTTAACGTTGGTGACCTAATAATAATGAATAATGTTAATTTGATGTGAATCTAAGTGATTATGTGAGTATTGGGTTATGTTTATGTGTTTACACATTTATAAAAGGTTAATTAGAAAATTAATCGTGTAACGCGGAAACGTGCCTATTTATTAGTATGTCTTGTGTTTTTATAAAGATAAGATATATAATGAATTTTATAAGTTTATATCTTTATATTATGAAGTTAAAAACACTTTACAAAGAGTTTAAAGCTTAGTTTTTATAAAATACAAATTACAAGGGTTGAAAGGGTAAATATGTAAATTAAAATTAAATAAAACAAACCCAAACCCTAATCCACCCCCCATCGGCCGCGAACCACACACACTCACCCTCCCCACTTCGATTTCGATCAAGATCAAGCCCCTAAACCTCGATTTCGTTCGATTACAAGGTGCACAACTTGTTGGAATCATCAATTGCAAGTTATAACCCGTTTAAAGTTAGATTTTTCATGTTTTGTGAGTGTTTGTTTATGGCCGAACCTTGGAAGTGAAATTGACCCTCATGGGATCGAATTGGATGTTGTTTGGTGATGTTTATATGTTATTTATGTTGAATACATGTTAGTTAACGTCGATCATGGATGAATTACATGTTTTTAGTGGTTTAATCATGGGTTTTGATTCTAGGCAAACCCTAATTCGATTTTGGGCATGATTATGGATGAATGATGGTTGTTTGATGAATGTGTGATGATTAAGAGTTGTATGAATGTTAGGAATCATGGATCTTGCAAGAAATGATGATTTAGGGTTGATGTTCATAGGTTACTAATAATAGTAACTTTTTTTGCATGAAATGTTGAACTATGGATGTTATGATGTTATGGATGTGTTCATGGTGATAATTAGATGTTAGATTGTTGTTGTGATCATTGGAAATTCAAGAAAACATGTTATAGTTCATACATTACTAAAGATAGTAACTTTTTAAGATATGAACTGATGGGTTATGATGTTTGAATGTGGTTGATCATGTTTAGATGATGATATGAGTTTGAATTGGTATGTTATTGATGAATCCATGAGCATATTGGGTAATTGATAGATTTTGGGATATGCTTTCCAAAAGGGAAACTTTATTCATGTAAAATGTGATAGATGGTAGTTGGAACCTATCTGGGATGTTAGGAGCATGTTAGTATGATCATGGATGAATTCTAATGTGCTAAGATGTGATAACTTGGTTGTTTGTGATGTTGAGATAATCATGAATGATACTTGGACATTTGTGATCATATATGGTTTGGATGTTGTGTAGTAGTAGGACATCATGCTTGGGACTGGTAATTGATTGTTGTGATGTTGTGAATGCAATGCATATGCTTAAAGAATATGGTTATGATCATTATACACGCGTGCGGATCTGAGGCCCCTACTTAGTAGGATTGGCAGGGTTTAGGATGTGAAGTCGTGAGTGGCTTCACATGGCATGTGATGAATGGTTGAACCTTGTGTGACATGTTAGTTGCATTATAACTAGTGGATATGTTAATGTTCTAGATTCGCATGACTTGTATAGTACTTGATTGTATGATGATCTAAGTGATACACCTGGTTGATATAACATACGTATGATACTATTTGAATGTTAATCATGTATGTTGTATGTGCTCATTGGCTTTATTTGAATTATAACTCATAATGTCACCAACGGGTCAAACGGGTCAACTAGGTCAAACGTGTCTATTTTCTGGAAGCTTGAGTCTTTGGTTTTGTTATGATTAGGGTTCCACATGTCTTTTATTTACATGTACTTATGTACTCTTGCATACATCAGTGAGTTCATGCCCCACTCTTTATTTATCTCTTTTGGGGGAGATAGCATACTGGTATTTATACGAACGCTTTTAAATATTTAAGTTGTGTATACTATAATATAGTGCTGTTTACCATGGGAAAAGTCCTCACAGTTTTGAATTGTTAATATTTAATAGCGGGGAAACTTGGGTAGTACTACTGGGTCTGACGAGCCCCACCTGTGTGACTCGAGGTCAACCGGTGCAATTTGTCCTATTGAACATTGTCACGACATGGTAAGTCGTGACAGGAGGCAACAACTATCACAGTCAGCTTCATTGCGAAATCATTATGTATTAATATTACTGATAATAGACTAGCTATCTATTACCATACACTGCTTATATATCACAACTGTTTACATGTTTATTGAACTCAAACTCTTGAACTCACCAACCTATGTGTTGACTTTTTAGTATGCTTTTCTCAGGTCCTTAGCTTGCTTGCCATAAGCACTGTATGGTTCACTGCATTCTAAGACCGATTCTTCAAGACAATTTAACTTTTAATAATTATGGTTTACTCTTTTGGGTTGGCACTTGTTTGGCCATAGTTATACTTTATTGACTTGGTTTGTTTTCAAACGCTTCCGCATTGTTTTAAAGTTTGCATTTTGGTTGATTTTGTTTAAATTATGGCATTTAGAGTCGTTCTGAGTAACTATGGACTGTGATCCTGGTTTGTTCACACCCTCGCGGTAAAACTCCGCAAGTGGATTTTGAGGGTGTGACAATCACATGCACATACTATTTCAATTGAAAACAACCTAACATTTTACAGTTATCGACAATCCAATTGGAACTCCAAATACTAACAATGTTATCTTTCAAACCACGAGATCATTTCACGGATGTCATAAGCAATGACGACTACTCGTAGTACTTGGATCTACGTAAGATCTGATACGGTGTCCGCTTGTGTGTGTGTAAACCCACGACCGAACCGATACAACCCGAACCGACCAAACATTACTATACGCTTTATACAGGTCATTAATGCTTACCATAACTGTCAATAGGTGTTGACTGTTCTCTGCATACAACTGTGGAATCTCGATCTTTCATACTTACCACTTAACAGTGAGTTTCGTGCCCCTTTTTTGTACTTATACTACTTTACAAACATTTACAACATGGGGAAAAATATGCTGCTCGCCCGTTTTCTATGTTGTACAACATACATACAATTTACATACTTGGAATCAACATGCTACTGTTTTGTGGGTACTTATTTGATACATGCTTGAGTCTGCTTTGTGGTTCTTTCTTACAACCATTTAATTCCAGTGTGGAACGACGGTTAGGTAGTGGTAGTATACTGGGGTTGACACCCCCACCCTGTGTTGGTATACTAGTTAGTACCAACAATAGCCAGGTACGGGCCTTGGGTGAATATATTCCGACAAGATTCTTTGTGTACGTCATTAGGTTGGTTGTAAAGCTTTGTCATGTGATTTTGCTTACTTATAACTGTATGCACGGTATTCTGCAACAACTTTATACAACATCAATTACTTATTTACTTTAAACCTGCGAACTCACCAACAATTTTGTTGACCATTTTGAGCATATCTTTTCAGGTGATCATGC
>CM046450.1:88239337-88444755 GCA_025506515.1 Flaveria trinervia
TTTGCATCCTCTGATCCCCAATTGTGTGAGGATTTCCAAACCTTAATGCAACAGAAGTTTGAAATGAGTGCAATGGGAGAATTACAGTTCTTTCTAGGTTTGCAAATCAAACAAAAAGCTGATGGAATTTTCATTCATCAGTCTAAATACACAAAAGATCTTTTGAATAAGTTGATTTACAAAACTATAAACCCTGTTCTACTCCCATGTGCAACACACACAATTGGATGTTGATCAGAAAGGTAAAGATGTGATGAAACTCTTTACAGATGTATGATTGGTTCCTTGATGTATTTAACAGCTTCTAGACCAGATATTATGTTTGCTACATGTGTTTGTGCTAGATTTCAGGCTGCACCTAAGGAGTCTCATCTGATTGCAGTCAAGAGAATCTTTAGATATCTGCAAGGTACACAATCTCTAGGCTTATGGTATTCCACTGGACATTCTTGCAAATTAGTTGCTTTCTCTGATAGTGACTATGCAGGGTGTAAGTTGACCAGGAAATCAAATTCTGGTGGATGTCAATTCCTAGGCAACTGTTTGATTCTTGGCAGAGTAAGAAACAAACATCTGTTGCTACATCCACTGCTGAAGCCGAGTACATTGCTGCTGCAAGTTGTACATCCCAAATACTATGGCTTCAGAATCAACTATTGGATTATGGCATTACAGAGACTAAGACTCCTATTAATGGATAGTGCTTCAGCTCTTTGCATTGTCAAAAATCCTGTCCAGCACTCTAGGACTAAACATATAGAAATTAGACATCATTTTATAAGAGATTGTTTTGAAAAGGGTCTAATTAATCCTATGTTTGTGCCTAGTGCTGATGAGCTTGCAGACATTTTTACTAAGCCTTTGGATAGTTCAACTTTCCACAACCTGGTGTTAGGCTTGGTATGCTGCAGCTAGAATAAGTGACAACTACTGATGATCTCAGTACTACTGATGATCATGGTAACCATGTCACATATAAGTACTGATGAGTTATTTTACCCTCAGTAGTTTTTATAACTACTGAAGCTAAATGCTTTAAGTTCTGTACTTTATCTGTTCTAAACTACTGATGTAGTTACAACTACTGAAATCAGTAGAAACAGATAAGTACTGATGTCCTATGAAACAACTGAAAACGCAAAAAGGCTGATGAGTAAGTGTTGAGGACAGTATGAAACAGCTGAAAGGCTTTGAATTGACGACAACTACTGATGAGTACTCTCTCTTCAGTAGTTCACAAACTGCTGTTTCTTCATAAACAACTGAAGCAATACCATGTCTTCAGTAGTTTCACAACTACTGATGACTAACACCAAGTCTTCAGTTGTTTACAACAACTGATGGCAAAACCACGGTCTTCAGTAGTTTCACAACTACAAATGACTATACCAAGTCCTCAGTTGTTTCAACATCTGAAGTCCAACTTGTCTTCAGTAGTTTTTAAAACTACTGATGCCTAAATCAGAGACTTCAGTTGTTTCAACGTCTGATTGTAAACACCATGTCTTCAGTTGTTTTATAACTGCTGACCACACCAATACCATCAGTCATTTCAAACTCTGAAAGTTATACCACGTCATCAGTTGTTTCAAATACTGATGACTAACACAAAACCTTCAGTCGTTTCATAACCCGTACCCTATATATATCTGATTCCTCTTTCAGAGTTTTTCATTCTTCTCACGACCTAAAATTTCAAAAGCTCTGAAAACCTTTCACCTTCATTAATGGCGACCATGCAACTCAAGCCTCGACACAACTGTGTCGCGTACCTCACTAAATCGCCCTTCTGGACCAAATTCGATAATGCTATAGATCTTATGGTCCAATCACCACTGGAAAACGGCTTTCCTCCTAAATCCAATCATTTATGCCGATTCGCTACATCAGTTTGGACGAATGCAACTGTTAATGGAGAATCTATCCATTCGTCATCAACTCTCATAAGGTGGTCATCTCTACTGCTACCATCCGCCAGATATTACTATTAGATGATGCTGCCTACCCTGTTGGATATCCTAAGAGCCAACTTGATCTTTCATTTGGACAACATGGATATCAAGGTGATCTTAGTGCTTCACCATCCTGAAGAAACATTTTCCAGATGCTGAACGCTTGATTTTTCATATGGTAAATGTTTGCCTGGCCCCGAAGACTTCTTCTTGGGATCAACTGTCTTCCAGATGGCAACAGGTACTGTTCTCTATCCTTGAACAAGAACCACTAAACTTTTAGATATATTTTTCTTGAAATCAAGGATATGGCCACAAAACCACTTTCTAACCGTTGGATACTATATCCTCGGTTTATAATGGCCATATAGAGAATCAGCTTCATGCTGAGGGACTAGTTGGTCTGGGAGTCCCTGCTTTGGCTGTATTGCCGGAGGTATACTCCCGACACAACACTGACCAAACTCTCAAACAGGCTGCCAAGCTGTGCAAACCCACGCAGCTGGAACCCACAGCCTCCACTTCCACATCCAGAGTCCCCTCCAAACCCACAAAGAAGAAGCCTAAGAAGGCTACTCAGGGAGTTAAGTCCCCTAAGGATGCTCCTGCAGCACCAAAGCAAGTTATCTCTACTGGCAATAACCCCCCAGTAGAGACTATGACTCCACCAACCGAAGCCGCTCAGGTTTCCTCTCAAAAGGAACCTGATGCAACCATTCAAAGGGAAGCCACACTGCTGGGATCCTCCTCACTTGAGGGGATTACCATTGAAGAGCACCACTTGTCCCGGGTGCACACTGCTTCCACACCCTCTCCTGATGCAACCGCCCCTCAAAGCCCTACAATAATTGTTGCAAAAGTGCTGACGCAGTTGCATTCCTCACCCCCACCCAGACACCAATTACTACTGGGATAACCTCAACATCTGAGGGGGAGGATCACAATGCTTCTGTCAACCCACAGCACAGGGGTTATCATGTTCCATCTTCTAGTGTAGACAAGGGGGTGCGAACTACTGGTGAGGCTGCCACTGCCTCTGACTCAGCAAATGATCAGGGTGCAGTGGTAACATCTCTAAGACCTCACCAGCGGCAACAGCTGATGAAGGACATAGTCCTGAGGCTGGAAGTCCCCAGAACCAAGAACAAGGGGCACATGCTATACTTGATCTACACTCAAGGCATGTTCATCCTGACTCTGTCAGGAGGTCAGGTGATTCAGTATCAACTGATGAGACCTGAGCTTCTTCTATGATGTAGTTGCTCAAAACACCATCCTAGAGGATGAGGTTAGCAGACTCAAAGAGCTGCTGGCCAAGATGTCTCAGGATGAAAGTCCATCTGCCACCACAATCACCCACAGATGGCACCTTCTTCTGAAGGTCCCCTAAACACTCAGCCAATCCATACTTCCAAACCACCAGCCTCTGCTTTTGGCACTGATTCTCAGGAACAGAACCATCCTGATCAATCAGTTGCTATCCTTCAAAAATCCCTATCTCTCATCACTCCCATGATCACAGATATAGTGATCAAAGCCATTGATGAGAGGCTTCCTACAATAATACAACCCCTGGTGGAGGAGTGGTGACCAAATCACTTTCTACTGCTCAAACCTTGCACCCAATGCAACCAAAAAGGGGGAGAGTCAGTAGTTAAAGGAAAAAGGAAGAGGATAGATGGGGAGAAGGAGAAAGAATCAGAGAAGGTAAATGAGAAGGAGAAGGAGAGTGAGAAGAGAGCTGAAGTGAATGAAAGTCAAAAAGACTTTCATGTCACATATCAAAAGAGGAAAGGAGAGTCTGAGAAGGAGAAGGAGCTGAATGATATGGTGAAAGAAGCTGATGCCAACCATAACCGTTCAATGGATAAAATCATTGAACAGTTATATAGGCAGGGTTTTGACATCCAACAACTAGACTCCGAGATCAGAAGGTTGGAAACAGAGGAGATCAACTCAAGATGGGCTAGCTATGATGCCTTAGAAAGAGAAAGGCTGGAGATAATGATCAGATTATAGCTAAATACTTGGGAAGATCTCTGATTGAAATAAGGGCCTGGACAGGGACAACATCTTGGCAATAACCACCAAGATTTGTTCGTCTGAAGCATACTCCAAAGGTTTAGTGATTGAGGCATTGAATGAAGCTGGGGTTGGGAACCGAAAAGAACTGACAAAATCTACTAAAGCCTCCCTTACAGCCAAAATGTTAAAACTGTCTGAAAAGCCTCTATCCTCAAAATCACTACCTCCACAACCCACTAAAACAACCCCTTTACCTCTAAACCAACCATCCAACCCACAAAACCAATCCTTTACCCCCAAAACCCACTGCCAGTGATGTACCTAGACAAAAGAAAAGAAAGGTACTGAGGCCTGATGAAGATGAAGAGGAGAGGATGAAGACAGACTGCCACTCTCTGCAGTTATTACTTGCCTAAGGCTAAACCAATGTCCATCACTCCTGCTTCTCAAATGCATGATGTGATGATAAAGATTGAAGAGGAACAGATGCAAAGACATGATGAGGAAATGCTGAAAAGCATTGACAAAGCATATGCCACATCTTCTTCCATCATTAGCATGAAGAAAGAAGTATTAAGATTGTACACCCTTGCTAATACCTTTCAATACCAAAGGGAAAAAGTAAGGATATGGCCTGATCCTAGGGTGGCACACGGATTGTCAAGAAAGAAATTCCTTCAAAATACAAGGGCCAAGTGAAGAGGGTTGTCGACGAAGACATCACTGTGGTTCTTGTAGTGTCCCCTTGGGAAATTGTTGAAGAGTTCAAGAAAGCCTATGAAGCCAACAACCACCTCAAAAGATGTTGGAGAACAAAATCATAAAGAAGGGATTGGTTTACAAAAGACTTGAAAACTTCAAACAAGAAGAGCTCACCTGCTCTTAGAAGGGACTCATCCAGATGAGTTTGCTTATAGACAAATAACCACGGTTGAGCTCAAGAATGGAAAACAGGCCAAGTACATATCTGAATGTATGGCCGAGAAGGATTATTGATGGTGTGCCCGAGGTGCTGACAATGGATGAGCAGATCATGTTTCTAAGGGCTTACACCAGGGAATCATATAGGCTGATACACGGGAAGTAGATCTCATGGTTGGGATAACAGCTCGGTGTCCAAGTCCCCAATACAGAGCTCCCAACCATATCCTTCCAAACATATCATCAAAGACTTCTTCCAGGCCGGTGCTGAAAAAGGGTCACTTCTCATCTGATCAAGAGGATAAAAAAAGACCAATCTATCTGCCAAAATAAGTGGGACTCGTCAATAACTTAGAGGTTTTGGCTGCATTGGTTCAGGGGGAGTTTGTTGGACCAAAAGAACCAATGAGCCTGATCAGAGAAACCTCTAAGTCCCACAGGACATCACAACAGCTGAAGAAGACCTGATCAGCTGTTCTACAAAGTCTGAAGAATACAACTGCTGAAGTACGTCTGAAGTACTGAAGACAAAGACTGAGACAACAGCTGAAGATCTAAAGTCTGAAGACTTCAACAAGTATTGAAGACAAAGACTGAAGATCAACAGCTGAAAGACAAAGTCTGATGTACAAGTACTGAAGACATCAGCTAATGTTAACAGCTAATGACAACAGCTGAAGAGGGCTTCTTCAGTTGTTGTGATGGTTTTTCTTCATCAGTAGTTTTCTTTTACTTTCAGTAGTTTGTTTACTTTCAGTAGTTTTGTTTCCTTTTCAGTACTTGTAAACAACTGAAGAGGTTGTTCTTCAGTTGTTGTAGTATCAGTAGTTTTATGTTTTTCAGTAGTTGTAAATAAGATGTTTAACACTTAGGAACATTTGTAAGAAGATGTCAGTTGTTGACATCTTCAGTAGTTGTTAAACATCAGTAGTTATAAAACGGTTACATGTCACTTTCAGGTGACATCAGCCTACGTCATTCTTTCCTTTATAAGGAAAGATGACTCACCTGTAATCGTGCCTTAGAGGCCGACAATCTTAATGCAATATTCCTTTTGTCTGATATTTCTCTCTCTATAACAAAATTCCTTTATCGCTTTATATCAAACGTTCTTGCTTGAATTTGTCTAATTCTGAGCTATTCCGCTGCTATATCTGTTCAATCGATTAAACCTAGAGGCTGAGATCCTAACAAGTACAAAAGTAGAGATACTTCGAAACTTTTACACCATGCACTTGAAATACTATAAGTGTAAAATCTTCCAAAGCCAAGACCAATATATTCCAAAGCTTAAAGTGAAGTCTTTCAAAGCTTTAAAGACAAAGTCTTCCAAATCCAAGAAGTGATGACAGATTATCTTCCGAAGACTTTTTGTATACATGCTTTTTCTTATGTACTTTACCATAAAGCTAGACCACTTTCTACTGCAACTTTGTTGAATCACCAACTCTCACAAGTTGGTGAAAGGTCCAGTTTTAGTAAACTATACATTAAGGTCTTGATTCTGTGCTTTCTACTGTATGTACTTTTATCCTTTTTGTAATACATTAGGATGTGAGCTATGGCATGTCATAGTCACATGTCAAAAGGCAATCTACCTTTTGACTCTATATTTGATTTTGTTGTCTAGTTCAGATGTTTACAGCAAGCCTTTTGAAGTATGGCCAGCTATAAGATGTAGTAAAAAGCATCTCAGGTCCTTGTAACTTAGAATAGGCTTTTAACACTTGTAAAAGAACTTGAAATCAAGGTACAACATTCTTGAAAACCATTTACTTGTGTTGTTTGTTCCTTGTTATGTCTCATATTTACCTATGTTCTAAGTAATATTCTTGTGTGTTTACCAATTCCCTATTTGATCTATTAAGTGTGCTAAACTTCACTCTCCTCATTGTGTGTTTATGTTATAAGTGACCAACCCTCCTAAACGGTCCTCTAATTGGTATCAGAGCATTCCAGGCTCTTAATTGTAAGATCTCACAATCTTAAGATCCTCACACACACAAAATACTTAACATCTCAAGTGATAGCAATTAGTAAAGATAATATGGAAACTGGAACCATGAAAAAGTCCCTACTAATCACTCCTGAAGACTTTGACACTTGGTGCCAATGGATGGAAGGGTTCATCAAGTAACAAGACTCCAAGAAATAGGACTCTGTTGTCTCGGGGCCTTACTTATCAAGTACCTCTTCAGATGCTGCTGGAGGTGGTATGATTCCAAAAGTTGTGGCTGAGTACTCTGATAAAGATAGGAAGAAAATTGAGATTGATCAAAAAGCCATATGACAGCCCTTCAAAGTGCTCTTCCAAACTCCATATATAGAGGCTTCAAGAAGTGCAAAACAAGTAAACAACTATGGGATGCACTGAGGCTAATGTATGAGGGGTCCATTGAAGCCAAGCAGAATAATAAGGATCTCCTGAAGCAGCAATTTGAAAACTTCACCTTTAAACTAGGTGAAACCATGACTTAATAATACTTCATGTATGTTGAGATTGTGGACACTCTAATGGATATTGGAGTGACTATTGAGAACAAGGACATTGTAAGGAAGTTTATATCCTCTCTTCCTAGACAATAGACACATTAATATGTTGTTATCAAGAGAACTAAGAACCTTAAGACTCTTACTCTGACATAGTTGTATGGTATTCTCGGTGGATATCAGATAGAGATGAACATGCAAGGTTCATATGGTAACTCCAGCAATCAACCGAGTTCAGGCCTCCATGTGGTTGAAAGGGATAGCCTAGAACCATAACATCATCTTATATTCTACCCTGACAACCCACAAATGGGTCCTTTCATCACCATCCTGGAGACACCAAGAGAAAGCTACACTCAATGAAGCCCATTCCAAGAGACAAGCTCTTCACAAGCCTTTGTGTCCTCTGATGAAAGCATATACAACTTTCTCTTAACCCTTAAAGATCTGGAATCTATTCACCTAGATGATCTGGAATCATGGAGATAGTATAGCAAATGTCTTCTCACTCATAGAGCCAATAAATTCTACAAGAGGATAGAGAGAAAGTTTCCAAGCAATGCAGCTAGTGGAAAGTTTGGACCGGACAAAAGCAAAGTAAAGTGTTACAACTGTAACCAACTGGGTTACTTTGCAAGGGAGTGTAGCACCAAGGAAAAATGGTGGCCAAACTCAAGTCAGGCCAAACTACACTGAAGAGTCAACCAAAAAGTGAAGCCAAAGCAACAACCTGTAGTTTTTGTTGAAGAAGGAGGCTTTAACTAGAGCTTAGAGGTTGAAGATGCATCTCCAAATTAAGCACTAATGGCTGATCATGATGAATAAAAGGTATTGGAACATCTCTGCTCACATGGATGTATTGCTAAAGTAAATATATACAGGTCCTACAACTTAGAAATGAGATCTGATCTTGAGTCCTTAAATATCTTAAAATTTGATTTCAAAAGAGCTATAAATGATTATAAACTAAAGATAGAGGACTTAGAGAAAACCATTCAACTTTTAAACATGAACATACCAACTACAGGACTCAGATAAAAGATATCATAACTAAGTTGACTGAGTGCCAGGTTGAGCTTGTGATCAGCAAAGCCAAGGTAGAAAATTGTGTCCTTAAAGAAGACATCTTCAAGAACATACTATCCTCATCCTTGCATACAAAAGTTTGTAAGCTCTAAAGTGTGAAACTTGTGAAGATGAGCTTCCTCTCATAAATCATTTGACTAAAGAGGATGAAAAAGAAATAATGAAGGATATCTCTAAGAAGAGTGAAGAAGAGTAAAGAAGAGTGTAAGGAATACATGTTAAGGCTGATGCAACTCCAAACACTTCAAGCCTGGAATACATGTAAGGAATAAAGCTGGACCCCTTTCCGCTGCAACTTTGTGAAGTCACCAACTTGCATGAGTTGGTGAAAAGGTCTATGCTTTAGGTAATAGTACATCGAGGTCTTAAGTCTGTAACTTTCTACCTCATGTACTTTACCCTTTTTGTAATATATTAGGATGTGAGCTATGGCAGGTTATAGTCACAAGTCAAAAGGCAATCTTCCTTTTGACTCTACAATTAATTTTGTGTTGTGTCTAGTCATTTGCATCCGGCTGGCCTTCAAAGTATGGCCGGCTGTAGGATGTAGTATGTGTATCTCAAGTATTTGTAACTTTCCTTTATGCTTTGTAATACTTGTAAAAGAACTTGAGAAGGCAATACACTGCAATCTTGAAAACCAACTCCTTGTGTATTTTGCTATCTTGTCCTGTCTCTTATTTACTTGTGTTCTTTATATCATCTCGGGTGGTTAATCTAGTCTCACTGTTTGATTAGTCTAGTTAATCTCCTCTTTTTGTTGTTGTGTTGTAAGTGACCACCCTTCACCAGTCCTGCATTTGGTATCAGAGCATCCCAGGCTCTTGATATAAGATCTCACCATCTTTATATCCCTCACACACACAAATACTAAACTTTTCAAATGGCAGCCATTTCGAAGACTGATATGGAAACTGGAACCATGAACAAGTCCCCACTGATCACTCTTGATGACTTTGACACCTGGTGCCAAAGAATGGAAGGTTTCATCAGGTCTTTAGATTCAACAATATGGGAGTCTGTTGAGAAAGGACCTTACATACCAAGCACCCCCTCTTCTACTAGTGGTGGTATGATCCCCAAGGCTGTGCCTAACTACTCTGATGACGATAGGAAGAGAGTAGAGATTGACCAGAAAGCCATGACAGCCCTTCAGACTGCTCTTCCTAACTCTTTATACAGAGGTTTCAAGAAATGCAAAATAGCTAAACAGCTATGGGATGCATTGAAACTGATGTATGAGGGTTCCTCTGAAGCCAAGGAGAACAAGAAGGATCTCTTGAAGCAGTAGTTTGAAAATTTTTCCTTCAAAGCAGGTGAAATCATGAATCAGTAATACTTCAAGTATGTTGAGATTGTGGATACCCTAGTGGATGGAGAAGTTGCTCTTGAGAATAGAGACATTGTAAGGAAGTTCATGTCCTCACTTCCTAGGCAATGGACACACTACTGTGTGGTTATCAAGAGAACTAAGAACCTGAAAACTCTTACTCTAACAGAGTTGTATGGGATTCTCAGTAGCTACCCGATGGAGATTAACATGCAAGGTTCATCAGGAAACTCCAACAATCAAATGGGCTCAGCCCTTCATGTGGTAGAAAGGGATAGTATAGAACCCTAACATCATCTCATATGCTACCCTGACAACACACAAAAGGGTCATTTCATCACCTTCCCTAAGACACCAAGCGAGAACTACACTCAAGGAAGCCCATTCCAAGAGACAAGTTCTTCTCAAGCCTTTGTGTCTTTTGATGAAAGTTGTGGCAGCTCTCTTTTCACCCATGAAGACCTGGACTATATCCATCCAGATGATCTGGAGTACATGAAAATAGTCCAGCAGATGGCTTTTCTCACTCACAGAGCCAAGAAGTTCTATAAGCGAACTGGAAGGAAGTTTCCCAGTAATGCAACCAGTTGAATGTTTGGACTAGACAAAAGCAAAGTCAACTATTACAACTATAACTTGCCACTTTTTCAAGGAGTGTAAGGCGCCAAACACAATTGGTGGCCAAGCACAATCCAGACCAAACTACACTGACAAAGCTACCCAGAATGGAAGCCAAAGCAGTAAGCTGCAGTTGCTGTTGAAGAAGGAGGCTTTGGCTGGAGCTTTCAGGTGGAAGATGCTTCTCCAAACCGAGCACTGATGGCAGATCATGATGAAGCCAAGGTATTGGAACATATATGTACCCCTAAATGCATTGCTAAAGTTAACAGATACAAGTCCTACAAGTTAGAAATGAGAAATGCTCTTGAGTCCTTAAACATCTTAAAAGCTGATTTTAGAAATTCTAAAACTGATTATAAACTAAAGATAGAGGACTTAGAGAAAACTATTTTGGTTCTAAAACATGAGCATATGAATTTTAGGACTCAGATCAAGGATCTCATAACTAAGCTGACTGAGTGCCAGACTAAGCTTGTGATCAACAAAGCCAGGGCAGAAAAGTGTGTTCTTGAAGAAGAGACCTTCAAGACCATGATATCCCCATCCCTGCATAACAAGGTGTGCTATCAAAACAAGCAGGGACTAGGTTCTAATTAGATAGCTCATCCACACACAATCTTGTTTGTAAGATCATCCAGGTGTGGAACTTGTGAAGATGAGCTTCCTCTCATAGATCCTTTAAGTGAAGAGGATGAAGAAGTGATAGTGAAGAATTCCTCTGAGAAGAGTGAAGAAAATGATCCTAAGTAGGGCCACTATCCTTTTGAGGAGAAGAAGAAGATTGTGATGACCAAGTCTATAAGGAAGAACTTGATTAGAAAGAGCAAAAGAAAAGCTAGGAAGGCTCAAGAGATCAGGGCTACTTTTGACTCCAAGCATAAACAAGTTTTTATCGCTGTAGGGATTGAAGTAGTGAAGACTAAAGACATCAACCTAAACTCTTCTGCTAAGAGTTCTGGTTCATGTTCAAATAATCTCAGTACCAAGAAGAAGGTTGATCTATTGTTTACCATTGCTACACAACCTAGACCATCCAACTCCAAGAACAATCCTCATCCCAAAAGGACTGTCTTAGCATCTTCAAAGATGATGGTGGAGAAGGGATGTGATCAAAGTCAGTCTTGTTCTCAGCAGAAGACTCTTGGGAAGATAAAAATGGAGTGTGTCATGTGTGAAAGTACTGCTCATCTGGCTAAAGATTGTCCAGACAATCCTAAAGGTACTCTTCACATGATCAAGACAAGGACTTCCAAGAGTTCCAAGAAGATTCATGCTTCGAAAGGAAAATTTGTTTCCTTCGGAAGCTCCAGAACTAAGAAGAAGGCAAGTGGAAAATTGCCTTCAGAATAAAATTTGGTCTTGGAAGGAAGGAATACTTCCTAAGCACTGAAGTCTATTGCAGTTTCTGCAGAATCTTCCGAAGGTCGAGTCATCACAACTTTTGAAGTCTCTAAAGCTTTCGAAGTATTAAAGGTCAAGTCCTAACATCCAAAGGTGGTGTGGAAGTCAAAGAAAGACCAAGTGACTGGAAGTTCTACATCAACAATAGCTCAAGATCCTCCAAGCACTATTATAGGATCTATTACTGTTGCATTACCTTATGTTTCTCTTAGTGATCCCAAGACAAGTAAGGCCTGGGTTTCCAAATGTAGCTAATCATTTTATTTGTGCAGGGACAGCTCAAGACAAACAAGAATGTCTGGATCATTGACAGCGGCTGTTCCAGGCACATGACAGGCAATAGGTCACTACTCCAAAACTTTGAAAGGATTGATGGAAGTACAGTTACTTTTGGAGAAAATGAAGGTGGTTACATTTCTAGAAGGGGCAAGCTCACAAATGGTAAGCTCAGCATTAAGAAGGTAAACTTTGTCAAGGAGCTTGGCTACAATCTTTTGAGTGTATCCTAATTTTGTGATCAGAGTCATAACATGCTCTTTACTGAGGATGAGTGCATTGTTCTCAAGCCCAGGGTGGTCATTCCTCATAAGATATTCTGCTTAGAGCCCCCAAGAGAGGGAACATGTATAAGATGGACTTGCAAGAAACATCTCCCTCTTGAGAAGTTTCATGCTTTCTGTCTAAAGCCAATAGTGATGAGTCTTTCCTATGGCATAAAAGAATGTACCATGTAAACTTTAAAACCATGAATAAACAGGTTAAGAATGATTTGGTAACTGGAATGCCAAAGAAAGAGTTTACAAGGGATGACCATTGTGTTGCATGCCTAAAAGGGAAGCAACATAAGTTATCTCACAAGCCTAAGGAAAGGAACTCCATTACTACACCCCTATACTTGTTACATTTGGATCTCTTTGGCCCCACTAGTGTAATGAGTCTAGGAAGAACCTCTTATTGTTTAGTGATCACAGATGACTTTTACAAGATTCACTTGGGTCTTCTTCCTTAGAACTAAGGATGAGACTCCTGAGATTCTAAAGAATTTCATCCTAAGGATTGAGAATCAATCTGATCACAAGGTCAAAACCATAAGATGTGATCAAGGAACTAAATTCAAGAACTAAATACATTTTGTGAAGAAAAGGGTATTACAAGACAATATAGTGCTCTCAGGACTCCTTAGCAGAATGGTGTTGCTGAGAGGAGAAACAGGACACTAATTGAAGCTGTAAGAACCATGTTGTCTGACTCTAAGCTGCCCATCACCTTCTAGGAAGAGGCAGTCAACACTGCCTGCTATATATAGAATAGAGTCTTAGTGGTTAAGACTCATGGCAAGACTCCTTATAAACTTTGGCACAAAAGGAAACCTTTCATTGGTTTTCTCAGGTCATTTGGATGTCCTTGCACCATCTTGAATACCAAAGATCAAATTGCCAAATTTGCTGGGAAATCAGATGATGGACACTTTATTGGATACTCTTCCCAAGATAAGGCTTATAGAGTATACAATCTCAGAACTAGAATTGTTATGGAGTCAGCCAATGTGACTTTCAATGAACACACACCTTGTGTGGCTAGTTCTGGTCCTGATTGGTTGTTTGATCTTGATTTAGTTACCAACTGTTTTAACAAATGTCAAACTTTTCAGTATCTACAGAAATCTTATCAATAGGTGATCCTATTCCAAGATTTGAGCTGAGAACACCTTCAAGTAACACATCTTCAGCTCCAGTTGTAACTACTTCTGCAAATGAAGTGTCTATCAGCACCATAATGACAAACTCAGCTGATACACCTGGGATGCCTTCAAATTCCAACTTAGAGGCTCCACTACCAGATAAAGATGCTTCAAATATAATTTCTTGATGCTGATAACCACTCCATAGATGACAACATCAATGATGTCACACACTCATTGAATCAAGTCTCTCTTGATAAGTGTGCTGATATGGTGGGAGAAACATCTGTGTCAGATCTAAATTTCTCTAATTTAGATCTCTCTCAACAACTTACAGTGATCCCTCAGCTAAGGATCCATAAGTATCACCCCACCACAAAAATCATTGGAGATGTTGACACAGGGATAAGAACAAAAGGACAAACCCATGAAGCAAATGTTTGTCTTCACTCTTGTTTCTTATCCCAGATAGAGCTAAAGAAAGTTGATGAAGGTTTGAAGGATGGAAGTTGGGTTGAAGCCATGCAACAGGAGTTGCTTTAATTCAAAAGACAGAAAGTTTGGAACCTTTGTCCTCTTCCTCATGGGAAGACTACCATTGGAACCAAATGGGTGCTTAGGAACAAGAAGGATGATCGAGGCATTATCATCAAGAATAAAGCTAGACTAGTTGTTCAAGGATACACACAAGAAGAAGAGATTGACTACACTAATGTCTTTGATCCTGTTGCAAAATTAGAAGTTGTTAGGATATTCTTGGCATTTGTTGCATCCAAGAACTCCAAGGTTTATCAACTTGATATGAAGTGTGCTTTTCTTTATGGATAGATTGATGAAGAGGTGTATGTCAAACAATCACCTGGTTTTGTAGATCCTGGTCGTCCTGATTATGTCTGCAAGCTTGACAAAGCTCTTTATAAGTTGCATCAGGCACCCAGGAAGTGGTATGAGACTCTGTCTCGGTATCTTTGCAAGAATGGATACAAAAGGGGTACGATAGATGAAACTCTCTTCATCAAAGGACAGGGAAATCAAAATACTACAAGTTCAAGTATACGTAGATGACATCATCTTTAGGGGAATTCAAGTGAAGCAAGTTGAAGATGGCATCTTCATTAGTCAAAGTATGTTCAAGACATACTTAAGAGATTGAACATGACTGATTGTAAGATTGCTAAGACACCCATAGCAAGAAACCACTCCCTTGGACTTGATCTTTAGGGGGAGTGTGTGGATGAACACCTTTACAGGGCTATGATTGGGTCTCTTATGTATCTTATAGCTAGCAGGCCTAATATCATGTTTGCTATATGTATTTGTGTAAGATATCAAGCCAACCCTAAGATGTCTCATCTTATCACTATTAAAAGGATTCTAAGATACCTCAAAGGTGCTTCAACACTTGGTATGTGGTATCCTAAGAATTCTGACTTCAACCTTATGCTTATACAGATAGTAATTATAGTGGTTGCAACATGACTACAAAGTCTACATCTGGGCAATGTCAGTTTCTTGGTGGAAGGGTGTCTCATGGCAATACAAGAAACAATCATATGTCTTTGCATCAACTATTGAAGCTGAATACATTGCTGCTACAAGCTGTTGTGCTCAAGTGCTATGGATTCAAAATCAGATGCTTGACTATGGATTAAACTTCAAGAAGAATCCCATTCACATAGACAACAACAGTGCTATCTCAATCACAGAGAATCCTGTGCAGCACTCAAGGACAAAACACATCAACATCAGGTATCATTTAATAAGAGATAATTTTGATAAGGGATTAATTAAACTAGTCAAAGTCCACAAAAGTGAACAATATGTTGATCTGTTTACAAAACCTTTTGATGAACAGAGATTTAAATATCTTATATTAGCTATTGGGATGATAAACTTTGAGTAGGTTTTTTTCTTAAAACTAATTCTTATTATTTCTAAAAATCTGTGTGTCCTAAGTTGTCTAGTTCATCACTTTCATAAGCTCTTGTTTTCTTTGGATGAAAATCTTTTTGATGACTTTCCATAGATTTCTGAATATTTTGATCCTTTAGAAGATATGCTTTTACATTCGGAAGAAAATTATGCCTTCAAAAACAAAAAATTGTCTAAGAATTTTACCTTCGGAAGAAATATCTGAAATATCTTCCGAAGCTTAAAACTTGTCTCAAACACTTATGTGTTTTCAAGGACCATTTTCTTCCGAACAAAAATTAACTCTCAGAAGCTCTGTTCCTTTGAACAAATCATTCAAGTTTTAGTTTTTCTTCCGAAGCAAAAATTTTCACAACTCCTAGGAAAATCTTCCGAAGTCATTTTAGCTTCGAAAGCTTTTTCATTAAAACTCCTAAGGATAATTTACCTTCGGAAGCTTTTTGAATTCCAAGAAAGCTACTTTTTGAGCAAAAGTAAACTACTTTTAAGAGGTGGGACCGACATCTGAATTTCAAAGTTTATCCTCTTTCATTAAACTTTATCTGAAATCCTTTTTCACATATAAACCCAACAGTTTCCCCCTCTTCTATCATCTCCTTCTTCCTCCATACCAAAAGCCCCAAATTTCTCTCTGAAATTAGTTTCTTTCTTTCTTCATCCTTAAGCTTCCTCAAAATGGCCAACCTTAACCGCATAAATGATCCAAACTTTTCCATGTAGTTACACAGGCAACATAACCAAGTTGCTCTGTTACACTCTGAGAAAGATCCTCATTTCTCAGAGGTTTGCTGATTCTTAACTCTATCAAACTACTTCACCTCCGTAACCATTGATCCTACTCTTTTTGAGGATCAACTGATTGAATTTTGGAAGACCTGCCAAGAGGTCATCATGGATGGGGAGAAGGCACTATCTGCCACAATGTATGGGAGAACAGTCTTCATCACTCCCGCCATCATCAACATGCATCTCTAGTTGGATGATGACGAAGTTAAGGTGTTCTTTCCTAAAGAAGCTGTTAACCAGTCCTTTGAGCAGATGGGCTATCAGGGAGACTTTTCTGTCAAGACCTTCAGGAAAGGGAGGGTCTCATTCTAATGGGAATTCCTGCTCCATGTGGTTATCCACATCTTATCAAACAATCATGGTGGATGGGACCAGATTCCTGAGAATCTCTCCTTCATTGTTCATGGGATGGTTTAGGGAGTCAAGTTCAGGTACTCTTAGTTTATTTACACTATTCTACTTGCAAACTTGGACTCCTTAGAGTACTATACGTTTCGTAGATATGTTCAATACATTCTTACCTGTGAACTGGGCTCATAGTTAAGGGGAACATTTAATACTCTTAGATTGGGAAAGATGAAGCCTGGCATCTTTAAAATACTAAGAAAGCCCACTGTTGGCTTCTCTAGGAAGAAACAACCCTTGTCCCAAAAATGTTAGAGCTCATAGCTCAAGCTGGCAACCTAGCAGCACCAGCTAGTATTGAACCCATACCTTCTACATCTCAACCACCTAAACAACCACAAATCACCCTCACCTACCAAAGAAAACACAAACAAACCTTACACAGACTATTCAGTCTGTGCAGGTCCCCAAATACTCACCCACACAGGAAGAAGTGGACACTGGAGCTCCCACTTCTCCTGAGGAGCAAACGACTCCCATTCCATCAATAATCAGTGTTGAGGTTCCTCATGCTTAGCCAAATGAGCTCATAAGCCCAAATGCCTTAAGCCATCACTCCGAGTCTCAACACTCAAGTGATCAACCTTCAGGGGACAGTTACCATCCCCAGCCTTTGGACTTAAACCAACCTATCCCCAACCTTGACTTCTACACTGATGAAGATCAAGGTTTCAGTGAGTACCATGATTCTCTCTTCTTTTCCCCTACTCAAAGAGAGATGAGTGCTCCTGAGTCTCCTACTTCTAGCCCACATCAGTCACCTACTACTGAGGTGGACACTTCTGAACCTATTCAGGATGTCCGCTCTCACTTTTGAAAGTGATTCCATCATTAAGACCTCAACCATGGCAACTCAGCCTACTGACACCTCAACTAAGGCTGCCAGTGAGCAAGGGGAATCCAGCAGCCAAGAACCTGAAGCTGGTGATGAGAAAGAGGACTCTGGTCCAATCATCTCATCCCCCAATGATTCTTCTGATGAAGATGAGGGGAATTTAAGACTAAAGGTGCAAATACTGTCTAAAACATGCACCTATTTAGTCTACAAGGTTAGTCACCTTGAATCTCAAGTGACTACCTTGCAAAATAGGGTCAATGATCAGCAACTTGATATTTCTTATCTTAAGGAAAAACTAGCTGGGAGACCTTTAAGAGGAGCTCAACCAGGAACATAAGAACCTGTGGATGGGAATGACCTAACTCCTAGCTCACCTATGCAAGAGGGTGATGCTGCTAAAAAGGGGGAGAAAGTCACTACAATCACAGAACCTAGGAGTTCTTCAGAGAGTGTGGACATTGAGGACTCACCATCCTCACTTGCAATTATGCACACTCAGAAACTTCCTTAAGTTCACATTGATGTGGACTCCATAGAGTCCTACATACAGAGTCTGTTTGAGGAAGAAATACCAAGGGCTATGTCATCTCCACCAACTTCACATCACATCATTGGGTGGAGGTATGACAGAAACAAAAGAGCCCTCATCATTCTTAGAGTTCAAGGGTAGCAAGAGATCTTCAATTTGCAGACCTTGAACTTCTATGAAGGTTTGGATCTAGTCAACATGCCACTTGTCAATCAAAGCCAATCAAGACAAGCTGACAGGTTGGCTCAAAGAATCCAAGACAGGATCACTATAGAGTTCAGCTTCAGAAGGAGACTAAGGCAATCATGTAATGCCATCGGTCAACTGGATGTTGAGGCAGACCCTAAGATTAGTTTCATAAGGGAAACCTTGACTGAAGGCCTATTGGCAGAACCTAAGAGCCCTGTCTTATCATCATCAACTGCTGTAGAGATTCATACCCTTATTGAGACAGCTGCTGGTGAAGGTGTTTCTCAACCTCTCTCAGGCCAGAGCTTGGATGCTACACCAAGAAATGAAGGCCAAAGCTCTCTCCACCCTGAGTAACAAGGTTTGTGAGTGACAAAAGGAAAATAAAGATGACATCTGAGGAGATTGAGGAGGAGGAGAGAGAGGAAAAGGAAGCTGAGGGGAGAAAGTTTCTCTTTTGGGTCTACAAGACTCATGGAAACTGCTATCCGGACTGGCCCCAGACGAAACACTCAAGATGAGGAGTTGAGGGTAGTCAGGATCAACTACTTGCAGACCAGGAGCTATGACATAGACAATGTCATTTCTCTCCCCTTAGAAGAGTTAAATGAACTGGTTGACAGAGAAAGGTCAAAGGAGAAGAAAGAGGCAGAAGATGCTGAACTACTAGTACAAATGAAAGAAGAAAGAAAAGATTACATAAACATGTGCCTACTCTCTCCCCAATTCAAGAAAGTCTTGCACATGAGGATGTGGTTCAACAAGAACCTTAGGTAGACAAAGAAGAAGACAGGATCAAGATGATCAACTACCTAAGTGCCATAGGCCTCTATTAGGCAGATGTACTTCTTTCCTTATCCTATGACTATGTTGAGTTTGAGTATCTCAAATAACTTGAACTTGAAATAGTCAAGGAAAGAAAGACAACTAAAAGGAAGCTAAGGGAAGAAGCTGCTAAGTCAAGAGCCATCATCTAGAAGAGCATGAAGGAGTCTGCCGACAGGCATAGGATGATGAGCTTCTTGAAGTTGTATGGATTCTCCGGAAGGAGACTTGGCCCTATGTCTCTATCAACCATGGATGAGCATATTAGGATAATCAAGCAGAAGATCAAGAGTCAAGAGCTGATTGACTTACACACCCGTCCAAGTCAAGCTTCACCTAAAGTGGAGGTTAAGGTTGAACAACCAGAGACAACACAACCTGGACGTCCTGCTGAATCTTAACAAGCTTCATCTTCTAA
The DNA here is from genome assembly GCA_025506515.1 of Flaveria trinervia. Lineage (NCBI taxonomy): Eukaryota > Viridiplantae > Streptophyta > Magnoliopsida > Asterales > Asteraceae > Flaveria > Flaveria trinervia. The sequence continues at coordinate 88,258,767 of CM046450.1, forward strand.
TCCATAGCAGGGTCAGACTCCCTTTCCTTCTAAACCTGTGAGAGAGGAAGACCTAACTGAGAAAGACAAAGAAGATCAATCAGAAGGCCACTCATCTCAGTTAAAAGGAACAAAGAGAAAGAAAAGGATGGCTTCAAAGCCAAAGCCAAAGAAGAAGAAAGATACATCCTTTTCTAAATGTTAGGATGAGTCAGAACATCCTGGGGATGTGCAGCCAGAGGATGCTACATCAACTTTCAATCAAGCAGCTACTCTTGCTTCAGGAAGACCCATCTTCTCTTAGACATACACCATAATTCGGAAAGATGGCACATCATTAGAGAACAGGGCATTGAGGATGTCTACATATGGCAAGACATGTTCAATCTGCCTCTGCATAATCTCTTTGACATTAGATAACACTTTGAGAGTCTAAGTGATCCTAATCATCTTATGAAGAAAGGGATGGTCATCATCATAATGAGGACTCTTGATATCTAATGTCTTCAAAGTGTATTGGTATCATCAGCCTAGGGGGAGTTTGTAAGGAATACATGTTAAGGCTGATGCAACTCCAAACACTTCAAGTCTCCTGAATGCTGCACAAGTACATTGAAAAAGAATGTTTTGGAAGTTTCACTCATGCAACTGAAATATTCTAAGTGTGAAATCTTCTGAAGCGAAGACCAATATCTTTCGAAGCCAAAGATGAAGTCTTCCAAATCTTTAGAGACAAAGTCTTTCGAAGCCAACACTTGAAGACAGATTTCTTTCGAAGACTTTTAGTATATATGTTGTTAGATCAAGAAGAAGGCTGGTGCAACCAAACCAGATCACTTAGATAATTTTGGTACTACATGCAAAGGCTTCCAAAGCTTAGCATGGAACTTCCGAAGGTTGTAGAGTTCTTCCGAAGATAAAGTGAAAGATCAGCTTCCAAAGACAGAACTCTACTTCCGAAGTCAAGAGCATGCTTCCGAAGTTTAAGTCTTAGAAGAGAAATTAGAAGACCACTTTCGAAGTATGAAGAAAAGAAGAAGTTCCTAAGCCTTAGAAGAAGTAGTCTCTTCCAAAGTATTAGTGGCTTCGGAAGTACTTGTTCTTCTAAAGCCATTTAAGCTTTGGAAGACACTGCTATGAACCAGTGGACATAAGTACGGTCTCTAACACTCCGCTGTAGACCTGTGATACTGCATGGCTTTTTCTCAAAGAGCCATGCAGTTGACCATACATTATTCCACTGTTTACCTTTTTATGATAATACATGTTACCAACTTTAGTTGGTAACAAAAGGTAAGTCAGGGACATGTTCTGACTACCAAATCTCAGATAAGACTTTATCTGAGATACCTTAAACTATAATCTTGTAGTATAGGCTTTAGTTATAGGTTCCCAGTTGGTATCAAAGTATAGCCGGCTGTAGGTAGTATTATATATAGTTTCTCATTGTAACTCGAAAAGATAAGCTTGTAAGAGTATTGTAATATTAGAGTTGTGAAGCAATATATGCAAGTACCTTGAAAATTACTTTCTGTGTTCTGTATTACTTACTATATTGTGATCAACTCTTATTGACTCTATCTTCATTCGAGTGTTGTTCAAGTGAGTTTGAGAGAAAAACTAAGTGTTAAGTGACCCTTAACCAATCCTGTAATTAGTATCAGAGCTCCTTAGGCTCTTGATTGTGTGATCTAACCATCCAAATCAGCCTGTTTTTCACTCCTCCCTACAACTCAATCACTCAAAATGGCCCTTAACAAATCTAAAGTAGAGATGGGAACCATGACAAAGGCTCCTATCATTACTCCTAAAAATTTCAGGTTTTTGAGCAGAAGAATGGAAGGCTTCATGAGATACCAAGATAGCAAGATGTAGAACTCCATTGTCAACAGCCCGTATAAGCCAAAAATGGCATCACCTGGTGGAAACGGTGCCATGATTGAAAAAACTATTAAAGACTATTCTGATGAAGACAGAAAGAAGATAGACATCGACAGCAATGCTATGACAATTCTCATGACTACAATACCGAACTCCATCATGGTGGGGTTTGAGCATTGTAAGTCTGCAAAGAAATTGTTTGATACTCTTGCTCAGATGTACTCAAGCTCCAACGACTCAAAGAAGGACTCACTGAAGCAGCAGTTCAAGAACTTCACCTATATTACTGGAGAGACCCTCAGCCAGTAGTATTTCAGGTATATGGATCTTATCTCCTCTCTTCAGTCTGTGAAGATCACTCCTAAACTCAGAGATCTCACGAGAAAGTTTATGAGTGCTCTTCCAAACGAGTCGACATTTTACTGTGTCTCTATCAAGAGGAGAAAGAATTATAACACTCTCACTATGACTGAACTTTACGGCATCCTTGATGGATATCTTTTAGAGATGGAAAGTACGAAGGGCCACCAAGCAAGCCGTCCTCTGAGTCTTACTGCTAGCAACGCTTTGATAGTTGCAGAAAGCTCAGCACCCCACAACCTCAGCACTACCTGACTTACTAGTAGCCATCTTGCTCTTCTGGACCTTACATCACTTTTCTTGAGACTCCAAGGTCTCAACAGGCTCAACACAATTCCTTCAAGGAAATTTATGCCTTTGTCTCAGGAAGTGGACACTCCAGTGATTTTCAATACTGTTTTGATGATCTCGAGTGTTTCAATCCACATGATATAGAGTATGTGCACATTGTCCAACAGATGGCTCTTTTAACTTATAGAGCTAAGAAGTTCTTTAAGAGAACTGGAAGGCAATTCCCTCAAAACCCAACTACAAGAAAGTTTGGGTTTGACATTACCAAAGAAAAGTGTTACAACTGTAACCAACTCGATCACTTTGCAAGGGAATGCAACGCTCCCAAGACCAATCCGGGAACCCCACAGGCCTCCACACATCCCTCAACCTCAAAGCCCACTACAAAGTCAACTGAAATAGCTGAAATGGCTCAAGAAGTTGACTGGAGCTTAATGGTACAGAATGTGACTCCTGCTCAAGCTCTCATGGCAGGAACATATGATACTCAGGTATATGAACATCTCTGTACTCCAGCCGGTATAGCTAATGTTAAAATTTATCAGGATTATAATATGGAAATCAAATCTGACATTGAGTGTTTAAATATTTTAAAATCTGATTTTAAGAGAGCTGAATCTGACTATCAAAAGTAAATTGAGGAGTTAGAGAAAACTGTGTCTCTTTTAGAATATGAACACACCAACTACAAGACTCAAATCAAGGATCTGATATCCAAATTGTTTGTGGCTCAAGCCCAGCTTGTCACTGTTAAGGCTCAGGCCAGGAAGCATGCTATTTTTTAGCAGAACTTCCAAGCTATTCTTCCATCATCCTCCACTCCAAACTCTGTTATCGGAACAAAGGAGGTTGGGAACCAATGAAATTGCTCCACCACACTCTTATGAGTCTATTAGACAACCTAGATATGGTACTGAGGAGCAAGAGGTTCCAACTGGTGACTCTTCCTCACTAGAGTTGAAGGATGAAGCAACAATAGTGGCCACCATAGGAAAGAAACAGGTAGAAGTACCCATCTCCTCCTGTGAAGATCAAATCCTAACTACTAAGGCCAGAAGAAGCAGAGCTAAAGTTGCTAGAAGAACTGCCAAGAAAGTGGCTAAGTCTATGCTGAAGATTGACCCAAAGCAAAAAGATGTCTTTATCTCAGCTGGATTCCAGGTGTTAGGTACTTCTAATTCAAGAAAGGAGTGTAATACCAGCACTCCTATCCTGCCAAAGGATCAAAAGTTTAAGGGAAAGGTCGTTGATGAAGAGAAGAAGCCCAAGAAACAGCAACATTCACAGTCCTAAAAGACTAACATTGCATGCATAATGTGTGGTCTGCACAACCATATGGCAAAAGATTGTCACTACAATCCTGCAAGCACACATTATGCAAATAATGTTAGGAATGAAGGAGTCAGGGAAGGCTTCACATTTGGACCTTTTCAAACGGTTCAAGTGATGAAGAAGGGAAAGCTGGTTTCCGAAGTAAGGTTGCTTTTGGAAGAAACTGTTTCTTCAGAAGGGAAAATGGCCTCGGAAGCAAATGCTACTAAAGTTTGGAAGAACAAGAAGATTCGCTTGAAACCATCCCAGAAGAAGACTGCTTCGGAAGAAAAGGTGGTGAAGACTTCTTCCGAAAAGAAAGAAGCTTCGGAAGAAGGCCATGCTACAAAAGCCTCTATAGGCTCATCCTCCAAGATCGACCAAAGGATGGACTGGAAAATCAAGGAAGATGTTGCAGCCCAAACCTCTTCTTTAAACACATATATTGAACCCCCATGCATATCTTTTGGTTCAATTATGTCATTATCCTTGGAAGAACCCAAGACCAACAAGGCTTAGGCTTCCAATCAAAACTAACAATCTCATCTTATGTGTAGGGACATCCATATGATAAGAATAACAATTTCTGGATTATGGACAGTGGATGCTCCAAGCACATGACAGGGAACACATCTCTCCTTTAACAGTTTCAACACTATGATGGAGGTTCTGTCCATTTGGAGGTGAGGCTGGAAGATATATTTCTGGCAGAGGGAGTATATCCAATGGTAAGTTAAAAGTTGACAAAGTTAACTTTGTCAAACAGCTTGAACACAATTTGATAAGTGTTTCTCAATTCTGTCATCTAAAGCACCAGATGCTTTTCACAGAACATGAGTGCATTATCCTCAAACCAGGGATGACCATTCCTCCGAAATTGGTGCTTCTTAGATCTCCCAGGAAAGGGGATGTGTACAAGCTGGATATGAACAATGCTTCCCCAATGGGTGAAGTATCATGCTTTCTTTCCAAAGCTGATAGTGATGAGTCAACACTGTGGCATAAACGTATGTGTCATGTAAACTTTAAGACAATGAATAAATTCGCTAAAAATAACTTGGTACATGGCTTGCCTAAAAAGGAGTTTTTCTGTAAAGATAACTGTGTTGCATGCCTGTGAAAGGATCGGGATCTAGTTTGATCAATTAGATTAAGATTTGTAGTGGAATAGAACAAGAATTAGATGAAATTTAAGCAAGAATAATATGAATATTCAATCAAACAGTGATGGTTATAGAGAGAGACAGTTTTCTACAAAGAGAATATTTTCATTCACGCACAAGCTTTGGCTCAAAGAAATTAGGTCAACATTCCTTTTATAAAGGAAGGTGACATTAGCTGATGTCACTTGATAGTGACAGCTAACTGATTTATACAAACAACTGAAAGTAGACTAAACTACTGAAGATGTCCACAACAACTGAGGACAGCTTCACAAAAAGCTAAGTACAAGCTAAAATTACAACTACTGAAGTTATTACATCTGAAGTGTAAGAACTTCAGATGTTTTACATAAAATAAAACTACTGATTACAAACTACTGAAAAGTAAACCATCACAACTACTGAAAAGAACTACTTCAGCTGTTGTGACAACTTCTAAGAACTTGGTCTTCAGACTTTGTCTTAAGCAGTTGTCTTCAGACTTTGTCTTCAGCTGTTGTCTTCAGCTGTTGTCTTCAGACTTTGTCTTCACTGTTGTCTTCAGACTTTGTCTTCAGCTGTTGTCTTCAGACTTTGTCTTCAGACTTTATCTTCAGCTGTTGTAGACCACTTCAGTTGTTATGATGTCTATGGGACTTAAAGGTTTTTCAGATCTGGCTCATTGGTTCTTTTGCTCCAACAAACTCCCCTTGAACCAATGCAGCCAAAACCTTTAAGATTATTGAAGTCCCACTTATTGGCAGAAACATTTTTGGATCATCTCATAAATCACCAAATTAAGCTCAGGCCAGGGAAGAGGTTTCAGAAAGTTTGATTGGCAAAGGATGAATGGGAACTCTGTCTTGGGAAATTGGACACAGAGCTGTTACCCCATCCATGAGACCTACTTCCCAATGATGAGTCTGTAAGACTCTCTAACATAGGCCTCAAGGAATACAACTTGTTCTTCCATTGTGAGTTCTTCAGTTTCACTTTCAAAGAAGAACTCAGGCCCATAGTACTCTGATAAGTATTTAACATTTTTCTATTCTTTAGCTCGACAATTATTTCTCTGTATGCAAACTCATCAGGATGAGTACCTTCAAGTAACAACTGGAGCTCATTTCTTCTTATTTCTTCAAGCTTCTTGTAGATCAACCCCTTCTTCACCATTTTGTTTTCTAGTAAAGTTTGTAGAGTCATCTTAGACTTGTAAGCTCTCTTGAAGTCTTCAAGGATTTCCCAGGATGACACTACAATGGCCATCATTATCATAGCATCTACAGTCTTCTTTACTTGGCCATTGTATTGACTTGGAATATTCTTTTTATGAATTCTGTCACATACTATGGGGTCAGGCCAAATTCTCACTCTCTCTTTCTGATATTGAAATGTGAATCTGAGAGCATACAACCTCTGAGCATGTTTCTTCATAGCTTGTATGGATGAAGACTTAGGAAACTCTTTATCAACCATCCTTAACAGTTGCTCATCATGTTGTTTGTGTTATTCTTCTTCTTCAAGTTTGACTTTTACCATTTGCCTTTGGATGTAAGGTGTGATTGTTGTTGGTTGACTCCTGGGCTCAGGCATCTTTGTTTTAAGAACAACAGAGATTGGCAGACTATCATCCTCATCCTCTTCTTCTTCTTCTTCCATCCTCAACATCCTTCTCTTCCTCTTGGGTGCATCATTGGTAGTGGTTTGAGTAGGGTTCTTGGGTAAAGGAGTTGGTTTTGAGGGTTGTGAAGTTGGTTGTTTTGGTGTGGGAGATTGTACAGGCTACTCTAGCATCTTGGTTATGAGTGAGGCTTTGGATAACTTTGCCATATCAGACCTTTTCCCAGCACCAGCTTCATCAAGAGCTTCTATGATCAATCCTTTGTTGAATACTTCAGAAGAACAGATTCTGGTGGTTATCTCCAAATACTATCTCTGGACCATGACTTCACTTCAATGATTGATCTTCCCAAATGCTTTGATATGAATCTTATCATAGCTTCCAGCCTTTCCCTTTCTTTCTCACTATAACTTGCCCATCTATGCTCAATCTCTTGAATCTCTAGCCTTCTAATTTCAGAGTCAAGTTTGGCTGTGTCAAAACCTTGTCTGAAGAGTTGATCAATGATCTTATCCATAGATCTGCTATGTTGCTCATCAGCTTCTTTGATCAGTTCTTCTAACTTTTTCTCATCTTCAGTCTGTTCAGCACTCTTCTTTCTCTTGTATGTGATCATCTCCTTTTCTTTCTTCTCTTTTTCTTCTTCCTCTTCAACTCTCTTTCTTTTGTCTGCTTTCACTGACTTAGACTCCCCCTTTTTGGTTGCATTGGGTTCAGGGGTTTGAATGTCAGAAAGTCTCTTAGAAACAACATCATCAACTAAGGTTTGAAAATTTGAGGAAAGCCTCTCATCAATGGCTTGATGCACAATGTTAGTGATGATGGAAGTGATGAGAGGTAAGGATGATTGAAAGGGAGCAACCATTTGCTCAGAGGGGTTCTGTCCCTGAGAAATGGTGCCTGAATCAGAGGCTGGTGGCACAATTGTTGGGAGTGGCTCAGTGTTTGGGAGACCTTCAGAAGAAGCTGCCATCTGTGGGTGAATTTGGGAAGATGGACTTGATTCTTGTGACAATTGGCAAGCAGTTCTTGTAGTCTGCATACCTCAGCCTCAAGAATGGTGTTGTGGGCTAGAACATCAAAGAAAAAGCCCAGGTCATCATCAGTCTTTGCTGAATCATCTGACGTCCTGATTAAATCAGGATGAACATGTGCTGAGTGTAGATCAGTATTCACATGTGCCCCTATTTCTTGGAACTGGGGACTTCCTGCCTCAGCATTATGTCCTTCATTGGCAGTTGCCTCTGGTGATGTCTTAGAGATGATACCACCTTCATCCTGTTCATGTGTTGAAACAGGAGAAGAGGCAGCCTCACCAGATGTTCGAATCTCCTCCTCTACACAGGGAGATTAAACTCTGTAATCCCTGTGTTGTGGGTTATCAGCCACATTATAATCCTCTCCCTCAACTGTTGAGGTTTTCCCAGTGGTAATAGGTTTCTGGGGAGGGGTAGAGGAATGTAGTTGAGTCAACACTTGTGCAATAACCACAGTTGGGCTTGTAGGGGTGGCTTCAGTGGGAGATAAGTATGAAGAAGATTGCACCTGGGTGAATCGTGCTCTTCAATGGCAATCTTCTCAAGTGAGAGAGATTCCAGTAATGTGGTTTCCTCATTTTTGGTTGCATCAGGATCCTGTTGAGAGGATACCTGAGCGGTTTCAGCTGGTAGAGTCTTGGAAACTATAGGGGGATTACACCAGTAGTTTCATCCTGCCTTTGTGTTGCAGGGGCATCATCAGGGGACTCAACTCCCTGAGTAGCCTTTTGGTTTGTTTGGATTGTGGTTTGGGGGGACTTTGGATCTGGAGGATGAGGCTGTGGGTTCCCTCTGCTTGGGTTTTAGCAGTTTGGCAGCCTCTTTGAGTTGTGGGTCAGAGTTGTGCCTGGAGTATACTTCAGGCAAAACTACCACAGGAGGGACTCCAAGGCCAACAGGGCCATCAGATTTTAATTGATGGATGATTATGGCCATAAGAAACCTTGGATATAATATCCATCTGTTAGCCATAGGTTTCATTGCCAGATCTTTTAATTCCAAAAATATAATTTCAGAAAAATTTAAGCTTTGGCGTTCAAGGATAGAATACAATACGCTGCCACCTGGATGACATTTGATCCCATGAAGAGGATTTGGGGGCAAGGCAGACATTGATCATATGAAAGATTAGACGTTCACCATCATGGAAGTGCTTCTTCAGAATGGTAGTAGCACTTAGGTCACCCTCATACCCATGGTTGATGAATGATAGATCAGTGGTGCCTTCGTGTATTCGGTGACAAAGGTGGCATCATTCAGATCTAGGGTTTGGCGAATGATAGCAGGAGTGATGACCACCTTCTTCTGGTTTACAACGACTGGAGAGTGATCGCGACATCATTCTCACCAGTATGGACAGTGACATTTGTCCAGAATTGGCGAAGGGTATCCGGATAGATGGTTGGATTCAGAAGAAAAGGAGTTTGATACGGGGAATCAATCATCAGATCAATGGCAGCATCAAACTTAGTCCAAAAGGCCGATTTTGTGAGGTAGGCAACACAGTTGTGTCGTCGTTTGATTTGCATGGTCGCCATTAAGGGAAGATGAAAGTTTTGAAAACGACTTATGAAAAGTTTGAAGTTAGGGTAGGTATTTATAGGTTATGAAATGGCTGAAAGAAAACACTGAAAGTTTTGGTGTTAGTCATCAGTTGTTAGAAAACGACTGAAGACATGGTTTTAATTTCAGATTTTGTAAACAACTGAAGACTTGGTGTTATCATCAGTAGTTTGAGACTACTGAAGACTTGTTTGGGCTTCAGTTTTTTGAAATGAAACAGCAGTTGTTTGAAACAATTGAAGAGTAAAATTTCTATCAGTTGTTGTCGTCAATTCACATATCTTAGTTGTTTCTTGACCTTAACACTTACTCAGTAGACTATCTGATTTTCAGATGTTTCATTGGTCATCAGTACTTATCTGTTAGAACAGACATCAGTAGTTGTAACCACATCGGTAGTTGTAACTGCATTAGTACTTTTCAACAAATAAAGTACTTCAGTACTTTTAAGTAATTTAGTCTTCAGTAGTTATGAAACTACTGAAGATAAAATAACTTATCAGTACTTATTTTTGATAGTTGTATACTAATGCTCATCAGTACTTGTAACTGAGATCATCAGTAGTTGTCAAATCATTCTAGCTGCAGCATACCAAGCCTTAGCACTAGATTTTGGAAAGTTGCACTGTCCAAAGGCTTAGTAAATATATCTGCAAGCTCATCAGCACTGGAACAAACTTTGGATCAATCAGACCTTTTTCATAACAATCCCTGATAAAATGATGTCTAATCTCAATATGTTTGGTCTTAGAATGCTGGATAAGATTCTTAACAATACAAAGAGCTGAAACACTATCCACCAGTAAAGGATTCTTAGTCTCTGTAATGTCTTAATCCAGTAATTGATTCTAAAGCCAGAGTACCTGAGATGTACAACTTGCAGCAGCAATGTACTCTGCTTCAGCAGTGGATGTAGTAACTGAAGTTTGTTTCTTACTCTGCCAAGAAACTAAACAATTGCCTAGAAATTGGCATCCACCAGAGGTTGATTTTCTGGTTAATTTACACCTTGCATAGTCACTATCAGAGAAAGCAACTAATTTGCAAGAGTGCCCAGTGGAATACCAAAGTCCTAGAGATTGAGTTCCTTGCAAGTATCTAAAGATCCTTTGACTGCAATCATATGGGATACTTTAGGTGCAGCCTGAAATCTAGCATAGACACAAGTTGCAAACATAATGTCTGGTCTAGAAGCTGTAAGGTACATCAAGGAACCAATCATACATCTGTAAAGAGTTTCATCAACTTCTTTACCTTTCTGATTAGCATCCAGTTGTGTGGTGCTGCACATGGGAGTAGAACAGGGCTTACAATTTTGTAAATCAAACTTTTTCAACAGATCCTTTGTATATTTTGACTGATGAATGAAAGTTCCATCATCCATTTGTTTGATTTGCAAACCCAGAAAGAACTGTAATTCTCCATGGCACTCATTTCAAACTTTTGTTGCATCAACTTAGTAAAGGCATCACACAAATATGGATCAGAGGATGCAAAAATAATATCATCTACATAAATTTGAACAAGGAGCTTATGCATGCCTACTTTCTTAATGAACAAAGTTTTATCTATGGAGCCTCTAGTGAAATTGTTTTGAAGAAGAAAGTTAGGCAGTGTTTCATACCAGGCTCTGGGAGCTTGTTTTAACCCATAAAGAGCCTTATCAAGCTTATACACCCAATCTGGATGTTTATGATCTTCAAAACCTGGTGGTTGACACACATAAACTTCTTCTTTTATTTTACCATATAAGAATGCACTTTTGACATCCATTTGAAAAAGTTTAAGATTATGGAAAGCAACATAAGCTAAGAACAATCTGATTGCCTCCAGTCTAGCTACAGGGGCAAAGGTTTCATCATAATCAATACCTTCTTCTTGTGAAAACCCCTGTACAACCAGTCTCGCCTTGTTCGTGACAATTTGACCTTTTTCATCAGTTTTATTCCTAAACACTCATTTAGTGCCTATTGCACACTTACCTTGGGGTAAAGGAACCAGTTCCACACTTGTTGCTTTTGAAACTAAAGAACTCAAGTTGCATGGCTTCAACCCATCCATTGTCTCTTAATGCAATATGATAGTTCTTTGGCTCTTGCTGACAGATGAAGAGAGCATAAAAGTAGAAATTGGACAATTGACGTCTAGTTGAAACACCAGCATTGATGTCACCAATGATCTGAGACGTGGGGTGATTCTTCAGTTCTTGGTACTCAATAAGATCCGTGCAAGTGTTTGTAGGAGATTCAGTAGCAACAGATGTTGATTCAGACTCTTGAAACCTAGAATGAGATGGCAATTCAAATGAAGTAGAGGACTCAGAGATCTCATCAGCATTTGTTGTGGATGGAACTGCTGAAGCTACAGGAACATCAAGTTTAGTAGACACAGGCAGGTGATCACTAAACCTGCATTTGTATCACCAGATGGATGACTAGTTGCAGGAGATGATGGATTCACAGAATCTGCAACAACTGGAGACTGATAAGGAACATATTGCAGTATGTCCAAGTCAAATAACTCCACAAGGTTTGTGGGATTTTGTCCTTTGAAAATATATTAAACTTTACATGCAAGGTTTCTTCAACTATCTTTGTTCTGCAATTAAAAACTTTGTATGCATTGCAAGTAGATGAATACCCAACAAAGTACCCTGTATCCACCTTTGATTTAAACTTCTAAAGTGGATTCTTTATGTTAAGAATGTAACAGGGACACCTAAATGCTCTAAAAAAGGAAATCAGAGGGGCCAAATGATGTAACATTTCATAAGGAGTCTTCATCAACCTCTGATTTACAAACACTCTATTTTACACATAGCAAGTTGTGTTGACAGCTTCAGCCCAAAAGGTTAGTGGCAAACCAGAATCAGCCAACATTAAACTTGTGGCTTCAATAAGGGTCCTGTTCTTTCTCTCCACCACTCCATTTTTTTCAGGAGTTCTTAGAATGCTATACTGCCTCTTGATTCCCTTAGATAAATATAATTCATCAAGTGTGTGGTTTCTAAATTTTGTGCCACTATCACTCCTCACACACTTGACTGGAAGGGAGTACTGCTTTTTCACATATAACAAAAAGTAGATGATGATTTGAACAGCCTCATCTTTTGAATGTAAGAAGAAGGTCCATACAAATCTAGAATAATCATCCACATTACCAGACAGTATATTTTCTTTGCCATGCTCATCAGTCTTACTGGACCAAAAAGATCCATATGCAGTAATTCCAAGCAGGCAGTGGACTTTGGTTCTTCTATTGGAGGGAATGATACTTTGTGTTGCTTTCCTTTTAAACAAGAAGAACAGTTGTCATCACATTTGAACTCCTTTAATGGCAGACCTCTCACTAAACCATGATGGATAAGCTCGTTCATGTTTTTAAGATTCACATGACCAAGCCTTCTGTGCCATAGTTCAGATTCCTGAGGAGAGGCCTTGGAGAACAGACATGGATGGCCTTTTAGATCAATTTTCTTTGATAAGTCTAAGTCATATACTCTTCCAATCTTATTGGCCTTCAGGAGAGTATATTCACCCAATATCTTGTCAATCATTCTCAAAACATTGGAAGACAGAATCTGATAGTTCGGCTGGTGAAAAGTGCAACATGCCCTTTATCACACATTTGACTGACACTCAACAAGTTGTACTTGAGATTCTCCACATGGTTAACATCATTAAATCTTATCTCACCATTTTACACAAAGCCTTTGCCGATGATGTAACCCTTAGCATCATTACCTAAAGATACAAATCCCTTCTTTCCTTGAGAGTAGTCATGAAGAAGAGAACTGTTCCTTGTCATATGCATAGATCCTCCACTGTCCACATACCAGATGCTTCTATGGCATGCTGAAGAACCATGCATTTGTCACAAGAAACTAGTTAGCTTTTGAGACCCAAACCATTTTGGTTTTGGGTCTGTTCTCATCAACAGATTTTATACTACTGATTTGTCATGATTAACAGCCTTTGAAGGTGGAGAGGGTGCTGAAAAGGATTCCTTTGATTTTGGCTTAGTTTTCCTTTTCAGTGGTTTAATCATAGGTACATCTCTTTGGTTAACTCTCCCCAACAGATGTTAAACCATCATAACAAGTTGTGTCTGATTGGTTGTTAAAGCCTTCAGTTCAGCAGACACATCAGTACTTGTTTTTGATTGGTTCTGTGACTCAATATGTCCTCCTTTTGAAAGACACAGACTTAGTCTGGTGTTTTGATATTCCATGAGGAATACTTTCAGCTGTTTTATGATAAACCCCTTCCTTCTTTTTGATTTTTGTAAGAACTTTAGGTTATCAGTTTGAGATGTTTGTGGTACAAACTTGGTTTCAAATTCATCTTTCATTTTATTCTTTTTCTTTATAATGATTTTATCTTTGTTGAATTTGGAACCCTTTTTGTACCAACATTCATTAGTGAGATGATTTAATAGACCACATGTTTCACATGGCTTTTTCTTCATCTTTTGTTGTTCAACTGCTGAAGAAGATGAAACTACTGAAGGTGTGTTCTTCAGTACTTTCTTCCTCTCAGTACTTATGTTAAGTACTAAAGGATTTGTAACAATTGAAGATTTGTTCTTTAGAAGTTTTCTATTAGTACTTTGGATTTCCTGATAGACTCTTCAGCAGTTGTCAAACCATGTTTGTTTTCATTTAGTTTGAAATGCTCTTCAGGTGTTGTTACTTGCCATTCAGTACTTTGAATACTTTGTGAGACACCACCTGAAGTGCTCAGTTTTTCTTAAACATGTGTTTATCAGTAGTGAGACCATCAGCAGATTGATTAGCTGAGGTACTAATACTGACTTCATCCTCTGATTTTGATTATCACTTGAGGATGAGACACATGATGATGTGGTTTGGGAATTGCTTTCACCTTCAGATTTTACTCTATCTTGGGAGTAAAATCTGTAGGAGGTACAGTGTGATTATACCCAATCCCAATCTTCACATTTGAAGCTGTTTGCTTGCTGAGAAGCATTTCAAACCCCTTGCAGGATGTTACCCAGCGTTCACACTCTACTTGAGTAGCTGCAAGTGTTTCTTTGAGATTCTTATGATTCTCTAAAATGACCTCTACCTTTGCCTTTCCATCAGTGATTTGGCATTTTAATTTGTAAATATCATCATCTTTTTCATTTAAGGCAGACTCAAACTCAGATTTTCTTTTGGAAATCACTTTCTCTAGGTCAAGATTTTGATTAATTAAAGCTACATTTGCTTCTCTAATTGAGACAAAAGCAGCTATGCATGACTCAAAACACAACTTGGCCTTAGCCTCAGAAGATACCTGTGGTACCTGTGATGATGAAGCATTTGAGCATGAACCATCTGTAGACTCTAGGGCCATAAGAGCAAGATTTCCAAAAGGATTTTCACCACCATGTTGACCAGCACCAGAAAACAATTGTTCAAGATAACCAGAAAGATCATCTGGTAAGCTACTCCAATCAACAGCTCCAGGTGTGAAAAAGCTTTAATGTGATTGAGATTGAGATTGTTGATTTGATTGAGATGGTTGAGGCTTAGGTAGGGCATGTGGTTTTTGAGCTATAGGTACTGGAACCTAACTGGACTAAGGCATGTAAAAACAGGGATAAGGATATGGCATTGGACCTTGAGGGACAAAATATGCAGGAGATCATTGAATTTCTGAATGATGACCAGAACTGGTAGAATGTTTCCCTTTGTTTTATGAGCTATTGCATGGAAATGTCACAAAGGGTGCAGAAGAGTTAGATCTAGTTGATCTACACTCTCTTGCAAAATGTCCAAGTCTATGGCACTTGTGACACCTCAACTTGCTCTTGTCAAAACCAACTTTGGTTTTTCTAGAGAGACCAGGAAATTTTCTACCTGTCCTTTTGTAAAAATTTTGAGATCTGATATTGATTAATGCCATTTGGCTCAAAATCTCCATCTCTTCCAGATCATCATCAGCAATTCCTTTCAAATCATCCATCAAAAAGCACAAATTATCACTACTACACCCTGAATTACTATCAACACCAACAAAAGCAGGATCTCCACTGTTTGAAGAGAAATCTATATGCTCATCATAGGAACTTTCTCATGTAGCATATTCTGACTCATGACCAACCAGAGCAGTATTCCCTGGTACAAAATCATTAGTGAGCTTCCCAGATGAAGCCAGTTTTCTTTTCTGTTCTATCTCTCTTTCAAATGTTAACAGTTTCCCATGAAGTTGGGTGAGAGATAGATTGTCCAGATTTGCACTAGAGCGTAAGACAATAGTATATGTGTCCCATCTCTCAGGTAGGGATCTGACGAATTTGTTGTTCATTTGATTATTTGTATATTCATGTTTAACCATTTTCAGCTTAGATATCAAACAGGAAAATCGCTCAAACTATTGAGTCAGTGACTCACCCTTTCTATGAGAGAATGTCTCATATTGCTGGGCAAGGATCTCTCTATTGTTTGCCAAGACCTCATCAATTCCTCCAAATTGTTCTTTTAGAGCAACCTAGAGGTCATGAGCAGTTTCATGATGCATAAGTCCAGAATAGATATCATTAGGCAGTGCCATGGCAAAAATTCCATGGGCTTTAGCATCAATTTCAAACACTTTCAGATCTTCATCTGAGTATTGCTCTTTCTTCTTCGGAACCATCTCATTGGTTTCCGGATTACTCACCATAGGCTTATATGGTCCATGAACCACAGATTTCCAACAACCTAAACTGTTGACAGACAGGTGATGGAGCATTCAGCGTTGCCATATGTTATACTCACTCCTAACAAGCATCGGAGGCTTTGTTGAGGAGCCAGTATTGTGAGGATCATTGCTTGATGTAGCCATTTTCACCAATTCAAACAGGTTCAATGAAATTATAACAGATCTAGCTCAAAAACTCAACAACACAGTTTGAAATAAGACGAATCTCAAATTAATTCACCGGAAGCAACAGAAAATCAAACTCTATAACCAATTCTTGCAAATTTGCTAATTCGATCAAACTTAGATATCAATAGAGCAGTTTCAATGATCAATTGTTAAATCAATAAATGATTAATCCTGCTCTGATACCATTTGAAAGGATCGGGATCTAGTTTGATCAATTAGATTAAGATTTGCAGCGGAATAGAACAAGAATTAGACGAAATTTAAGCAAGAATAATATGAATATTCAATCAAACAGTGATGGTTATAGAGAGAGACAGTTTTCTGCTAAGAGAATATTTTCATTCACGCACAAGCTTCGGCTCAAAGAGATTAGGTCAACATTCCTTTTATAAAGGAGTGTGACATCAGCTGATATCACTTGATAGTGACAGCTAACTGATTTATACAAACAACTGAAAGTAGACTAAACTACTGAAGATGTCCACAACAACTGAGGACAGCTTCACAAAAAGCTAAGTACAAGCTAAAATTACAACTACTGAAGTTATAACATCTGAAGTGTAAGAACTTCAGATGTTTTACATAAAATAAAACTACTGATTACAAACTACTGAAAAGTAAACCATCACAACTACTGAAAAGAACTACTTCAGCTGTTGTGAAAACTTCTGAGAACTTGGTCTTCAGACTTTGTCTTCAGCAGTTGTCTTCAAACTTTGTCTTCAGACTTTGTCTTCAAACATTGTCTTCAGACTTTGTCTTCAGCTTTTGTCTTCAGACTTTGTCTTCAGACTTGTCTTCAGACTTTGTCTTCAAACATTGTCTTCAGACTTTGTCTTCAGCTTTTGTCTTCAGACTTTGTCTTCAGACTTTGTCTTCAGACTTTGTCTTCAGACTTTGTCTTCAGACTTTGTCTTCAGCTGTTGTCTTTAGACTTTGTCTTCAGCTGTTGTCTTCAGACTTTGTCTTCAGTGTTGTAGACCACTTCAGTTGTTATGATGTCTGTGGGACTTAAAGGTTTTCTTGATCTGGCTCATTGGTTCTTTTGGTCCAATAGCCTGAAAGGGAAGCAACACAAGACCTCTCATAAATCCAATGTGTTAACTCCATGACTACTCCATTACACTTATTACACATAGATCTTTTTGGTCCCACATGTATAATGAGCATTGGAAGGAAATCATACTTCCTTGTGATAGTTGATGATTTTACAAGATTCACATGGGTATTCTTTTTAAGAACTAAAGATGAAACTATTGAAACTTTAAAATCTTTTATTCTTAAAATAGAAAATCAAATTGATCACAAGGTAAAATTATTAGAAGTGATCAAGGGACTGAGTTTAAGAACTTCATTCTTGACTCATTCTATAACTCAAAAGGGATTGCCAGACAATACAGTGCTCCCAGAACTCCTCAACAAAACGGTGTTGCTGAGAGGAGAAACAGGTCACTTATTGAGGCTGCTCGAACTATGTTAGCTAATTCAAAACTACCTCTTACATTCGGGGCAGAGGCATTTTGCACTGCATGCTATGTGCAGAACAGAGTTCTTGTAGTTAAGCCACATGGAAAAACCCCTTATGAGCTATGGAACAAAAGGCCACTGTACATTGGCTTTCTAAGGTCCTTTGGCAGCAGGTGTACCATACTTAACACAAAAGACAATTTAGCAAAATTTGCTGAAAAGTCGGATGATGCTATCATTGTTGGATACTCTTCTTGCTCCAAAGCTTATAGAGTATACAACATTAAGAATCAACAATTTGAGGAGTCATACAATATAGTTGTTAATGAGCACACTCCTTATGTTAGGGGAATGGCCCTGATCATATCTTTGATTTAGAATTGTTTCCAAACTATTCTAAACCCTCTTGTGAGAATGTTTCAGCTAGAACAGGTGCTCAAAATGATGCTGTTACTACTATTGTTGATCAACTATTTGAGTTACCCAGACCTCTTCCAAATTCTCCAAGAGCTACAATAAATGAAGCTTCCACCATTCACAGATCTGACAGCTTAACCATATTAAGGAATAGTGAAGCTTCAACAAGTGAATCACTTGTTGAGCCTCAAAAATCATCAGGTGACCCACCACAACACCAGGCAGAAGAAAGTAGTGTTTTGAAGGAACAGGCAACTGTTAATACTACTTCACAGCCAACCATTGATGATGTCTCTCATTCATTCAATCAGTCCTCATTGAATGACTTTGAAACAACAGCTGGACAGAGTGTACCAGTTCTTGAGCAGAACATGTCCAATCGGGATCTATCTCTGCAACTGGAAGTGATTCTTCGTCTTAGGATTCATAACACTCATCCAACTGAGAACATCATAGGGGATGTCTCTGAAGGTGTGAAAACAAGAGGGTAGACTCATCATAGGAATGTCTACTTGTACTCATGCTTTTTATCCCAGATGGAACCCAAGAAGGTGGAAGGTGCCTTGAAAGATAGTAGCTGGCTTGAATCGATGCAAAGGAGCTTCTTCAATTCAATAGACAGAAGGTATGGAACCTATGTCCGCTACCATCTAGTCAACTACCTATAGGCACTAAATGGGTTTTCGGAAACAAGAGAGATGATAGAGGCTTGGTCATCAAGAACAAAGCTAGACTTGTAGTTCAAGGATACACACAAGAGGAAGGAATCGATTATACTGATGTCTTTTCACCTGTTGCAAGACTTGAGGCAGTTAGGATCTTCCTTGCTTATGCTGCATCCAAGGACTTCACTGTATACCAGCTTGATGTTAAGTGTGCCTTTTTATATGGGGATATAGATAGGGAATTCTATGTGTGCCAACCTCTAGGATTTGAAGACCCACAGCACCCCAACTATGTGTGCAAATTGGATAAAGCTCTATATGGGCTGCATCAAGCGCCTAGGCTATGGTATGAGACTTTATCTCAGTTTCTTCTGAAGAATGGCTACACTAGAGGTACCATTGACAACACTCTCTTCATCAGAAAGTCTGGAAAGGACATTTTGCTTGTTCAAGTCTATGTAGATGACATCATATTTGGTTCTTCAAATGACCAATGTCTAAGGACTTTGAAAGCATTATGAAGAAAAAGTTTGAGATGAGTTCCATGGGAAAATAGACTTTTTCCTTGGAATTCAAGTGAAGCAAATGAAAGAATGGTTTTTCATTAATCAATCTAAGTATGTTTCCGACATCTTAGAAAGATTTGGGATGAAAGATTGTAAGCCTGCCAAGACACCCATACCCAGAGACCACAATCTTTGTCCTGGCCTTGAGGGGGAGAATACTGATTAACATCAATATTGGGAAATTATTGGTTCTTTGATGTATCTCACAGCCAGTAGACCTGATATCATGTTTGCTACCTGCATCTATGCAAGATATCAGGCTGATCCAAACATGTCCCATCTAGCTCCTGTTAAGAGAATCCTCAGATACCTCAATGGAGCACCCAAACTAGGTCTCTGGTAACCCAAAAACAAGGATTTCAATCTCTATGGATACTCTAACAATGACTATGGAAGCTACAACATTGACAAGAAATCCACATCAGGAGGATGTCAATTTATTGGTGGAAGGATCATATCATGGCAATGCAAGACCTGTGTCTCTACATCAACTATTGAAGCTGAATACATTGCTGTTGCTAGTTGCTATGCTCAACTGTTATGGATTCAGAATCAGATGTTAGACTTTGGATTCAACTTTATGAGTACTCCTATCCATATTGACAATAACAGTGCTATCTCTATTACTGGAAATATGGTGAAGCATTCCAAGACAAAGCATATTGATATCAGGAACCATTTCAATAGAGATATTCATGAGAAAAATCTGATTAAACTAATCAAAGTTGACTCAAAAATGAACAATAAGCTGATTTTTTTCACCAAAGCTTTTGATAAACAAAGATTTAAGTATCTCATAAAAGCTATTGGGATGATAAACATTGATTAGATTACCTCTTTTGAAAACCTTTTAATATGTAATGTTCTATGTCAGTACAATTTAAGCCCTGTTATAGAAGGTCTCTCTGAAATTTTCTAAGTATAAATTTCTTCCGAAGAGAAATTAACCCTCGGAAGCTATTTTCATATCTTCTGAAGCAAAATTTCTTAAAAGATAATTTTCTTCTCGGAAGAGTTTTTAGTCTCGGAAGAAGCGATTGATCTCATATCAGATCTACTTTCGAGGCTTATACACACTCTCTATTAAGAAAGCAATCCTGATCGTCGGAAGCAAAGTCTTTGCTTCGGAAGACAAATTTCCTTCGGAAATGTTTTATATTCGGAAGAGAGATTTTACTGTGTAACGGAAATCTCTTGGGCCCCACACTGTAAATAGCAAAGATCTTGTTAATGATGTCGGATTATTTAACTGATTTCAACCTTACCGCCACTGTTATTTCTTCCACTAAAACATCACAGCACCTTATCCTAACCCTCATTACTGCCTTCCCACCCTCTTTTAAATAATCCTGACTATTCAATTTCATCTTCTTACTTGAAATTTTTACTGCCCTAGAAATTTTCTCCACTCCAACTTTACCCAAGCTCAAATTCATCCTCATTCACCTTTCTCCAATGGCACTCAACCCTCAGCACAACCAAGTCGCACTTCTTGATTCTTCAAGAGATGCTGACTTCTCTAAAATCATCTCCTTTCTCACCCAATCATCTTACTACACAGCCCTTACTGTTAACCCCACTGTTTACTCCAATCAAATGGCCGAATTTTGGGGAAATGGTCAAGTCAAAACCCTAAACGGGATTCGTGTACTAAGGTCCAGCATTTGTGGACAAGAGTTGGTCATTACTAAACAACTTATCAGGGAGCATCTCGAGCTTCATGATGAAGGAGCTCATACTAAATTCCCCAAAGAAGATTTAGCCAGTACTTATATCATCATTGGATATGGTGGAGACGTGAGCAAGTCAATAGTCTACAAGTACAACTTCTCGTACAACTGGAAGTTCCTCCTGCATGTTGTTCTCCACTGTCTATCCAACAAATCTGGGGGATGGGATCAAATCCTTATGTACTAGGATGCTTAGTTCATGGACTGGTAAGAGGCCTCCGCTTTAGTTACTCAAGATTTGTGTTCACCAATCTCATTGGAAATCTTCAAAGGGATACATTCTTTATGTATCCCTGATTCATTCAACACATAATCCACTGTGAGTTGGAACAGAGTATGCTTGTCTGTGCAGCTGCTCTGACTATCCCTCACATGAGGCCTACCATCTTCAAGACTTTGAAGAAGGTGTCCACCAACTTCACTGGAAGATACACTTCTCTACATCTAGGTATGATTGACCGCATAGCTCCTGGTGACATCCCTGTTCACCCTATAGGTGATAAACCCACACCAGCAACCACCTCCACAATGCCAACACTGCCTTCTCTACCCATCACCATCACATACTAGAGATGCCCTAAATGAACCCCTGTGATTGAGCAAGAACCTCCTGTTCAATCCAAAAAGACTAGAGTTGAAACATTGGCTCCCACTTAGTCTTAGGTCTCCCTATCCATCTCATTCGACCTCAATTTGGGTTTTGAGTCTCCTCAGTCTCAAACCCATAAGCCCGGCACCCAAACCAACAGCCCTTAGGATGAGTATCTACACTCTTCTGAGCAGCCAACAAGGGATAGCCCCACCAAAGGCCTAATGCTTGTAGACATTGACCAAGGTCCCAGGTCAGTAGGCTTACCATCCCTATCCATCCGTGGCATTCTTTTTAAAACTGATAAAGAGATAACATTTCTCCACGGCAATGAAATTGATCTAAAACACCCTCTCCCAGATTAATAGAGCCCAGAGAGATCCCTTATTTCTAGCCCCCATCAACAGCCCACAACTAAGGTGAGTCCCACTGATGTGGAGGGGACTCATACAGATTCAGCTGCCACTACAAAAGGTGCCTCAATGGACCCTATGGAGAGTGGTAACATATCTGAGAATGAATCTGTGACAACCATTCCGTTTGATGACTCTGAAAGAGACATCATTCAACAAGGGAAACTAGGGAGCCAAGAAACCACATCGGGTGGTAAGGCTGAACATAGTAGGTATGTTACCTCATCTCCCCGTGATTTTTCAAAAGAAGATAGGAAGCATGCAACTCCTCATAAAAGACCTTCTGTCTAAAGTCTCAAACCTTGAATCCTTTGTTTGGACTTTAGAAGAAAGGTCCGCCACTCAGCAACTTGAGATTGACTATCTCAAGGCTCAACTAGCTGAGAAATAGATCGAGAGATCTCTTAGGCATGTACCTATTCAGGTCTCATTGACTTCTTTCTCTAACTCATCTAACTCTCAAGATGATGCTAACAAAAAGGGGGAGAATGTTCAGAGACAAACACTTGAGGACCCACAGACTCATACTTCGACCTCAACATCTTCTAATCCTGTCATCACTTTGTCTCAAGTTGTACTTCAAATCTACCTAAAGAAGCTCGGAGATCTCTACAAACTGTTCACTAAGTTTCTGTTGAGATCCTCTACTGATCAGCCAAGCCCAGATGCTGTAATGATTTACTTTGGAGCTGAAGAGCTTTAGAGGCTTACTGCACCTTCTACCACTGTGGAAGAAGTTAGTCAACCTAAGGTCCACATGGAACCTAAGATTCATTTCGAAGGGACAATAGGGACTGATGTCCTAGCAACTGAAACAGCCGGGACAGAATTTGCATTTCCTCAAACTTTCGAAGCTGAAGTTAAAGCCTCGGAAGAACAAGTTGAGTCTTCCGAAGCTGAAATGAAAGTTGCGGAAGGACTGTTCAAGATGTCCGAGGAACTGATCATCACAGATGCAATCCTAGAAATTGCATCTAAGGTGAACAGTGAGGACTTTCTGAATCTACCTCTACCCCAGATACCCTCTCTATCTCTCTCACAATCAGGATCCACTCTCTAAGAACCACCACAGTCAGGCTCTTCAAAAGATAACAAAGGGAAAAGGAAGATGACTACGGAAGAGCTTCAGGAAGAGGAGAAGATTAAAAAATTAAAGAAGCAAGGAAGACTTCCAACTGAGAAGTTGCTAGCTGCTAGTAGAAAAGCAGCTGCAGCCAATTAGGAGGCTATCAATAATAAAAGGAGAGAAGAGATAATTGATCAGCTTTTCCAATTAGGAGCTGCCAATGAAGAAACACTCCTGCTACCACTAAAGGAGTTGGTGGAACTGGAAAAGGCAACCAGACTGCAACTTGAAAAACAACAAGAAGCAGCCTGGTTGGCCTTAGAGAAAGAGAAAGAAGAAGAACAGAAGGAGGCTGACTTGTAGCAGAGGAGAGATAAGATAGAGTTCCTAATCTCCAAAGGCTTCAATCTTCAAGAACTCTCTCCACACGACAATGAAACAATCCTTTGGCTCTACACCAAAGAGTAGGATCAAATGGAGAAAGAGAGAAGAAAGGTTGCAAGAGAAAAGCTAGGAAAGGAAGAAGGAGGAAGAAGCAAAGACCACTGCAACCAGGAAGCTCAGTGAGAAGGCCTGGATGAAGGACTATCTCCAGGCTCATGGCTTCTCTGGAAGGCAGGTGGGTCCCATGTCAGAGAAGACACTCCAATGGATTGTCAGCGAAATCAAAGCTGGCATCCGTTTGGGAAAGAGGAAAGAGATGTACAGAAGGGTAAAGGGGATGACCTTCACTACAACTACTCAACCACAACCAGAACCCTCACCCTTACCCTTCACCATCAAAACTAAGCCCTTCACCCCTGAACCCACATCCTTACCCTCACCCGTTTTATCACCACAACCACCTAAACTTTCCATCCTTCAACCAAAAACATTTCCCAGAACCTTTGAACCACCACCTACCCAACAACCATCCCCTCAGCCTTCTCAACATCTCTCTCTTGAAGAGTTCAAGGTAATCAAGACTAAGCTCATCAATTACACAACTTTGAGTGAAGTCTCATGTGATGAAGATTATGTCAATACCACCAATGTTGATGGATCTTCTTGTTCCCTCACAAGAGATTAATTCCATGACTTACCTAGAGGAACATTGGACCAAGCATCTAGACTTCTAAGTCTCAACTCAGATTCACTAAATGATGAAGAGAAGAAACTTAGAAGGAAACTGTTGACTCTGCTGGATACAAAGAAAGAGGACAAGATTTCTAGTCAGTCTCTTGTGCCTAAAGAAGGAATAATCCAGTAGAGGTTCGATGAAACTTCTCACAACTTTGTTGTTGAGAGGGAGAATGGTGAAGTCAATAGACTTAATGCAACCTCTCTATTACACTATAGTAGATTTGATATTGCTGAGTTAGCAGAGACGCCAATCTTTAACCCCTCCAACTCTGAAGCTGTTGCACTCATCAGAAATCATCTCAGCAGTCTTCCTCTAGCTGAGCTAACTACAAAGGTCAAGATTGAAGAAGAGTTGAGATTAAGAAGACAGGAAGACAAGGAAAGACCTCCTACCAAAGGCACTGCCTTTCTACAGATGGTAAAGGGTCCTGAACTGGAACCTATAGTTAGATGGGAATATGATTACAGTTCCCATCAACTAACTCTTTTCAGATGGCAATAACAGAGGGTACATATCATCCAAAGTGACAGACTGGACTTCCTGTCTACCAAGGATTTGTACAAACTTCTCAGCACCATATTAGGGAAGAACAATGAAACAGATAAATATCTACTCTCCTTGGTGCTAAAAGTTTTGAGAAGCAGAAACAAGTGAGGTTTTGGTAACATCAGCTAGGGGGGGTTGTTAGATCAAGAAAAAGGCTGGTGCAACCAAAACCAAATCACTTAGATAATTTTGGTACTACATGCAAAGGCTTCCGAAGCTTAGAATGGAACTTCCGATTGTTGTAGAGTTCTTCCAAACATAAAGTGAAAGATCAGCTTCCGAAGACAAAACTCTACTTCTGAAGTCAAGAGCATGCTTCCGAAGGTTAAGTCTTAGAAGAGAAATCAGAAGACTACTTTCGAAGTATGAAGAAAAGAAGTTCCCAAGCCTTAGAAGAAGAAGTCTCTTTCGAAGTATAAGTGGCTTCGGAAGTACTTGTTCTTCCGAAGCCATTTAACCTTCGGAAGACACTGCTATGAACCAGTGGACATAAGTACGGTCTCTGACACTCTGCTACAGACCTCTGATACTGCATGGCATTTTCTCAAAGAGCCATGCAGTTGACCATACTTTATTCCACTATTTACCTTTTTATGATAGTACATGTTACCAACTTTAGTTGGTGACAAAAGGTAAGTCAAGGACATGTCCTGATAAGACTTTATCTGAGATACCTTAAAGTATAGTCTTGTAGTATAGGCTTTAGTTATAGGATCCCAGCTGGTATCAAAGTATATCGGTTGTAGGTAATATTATATAGAGTTTCTCATTGTAACTCAAAAAGATAAGCTTGTAAGAGTCTTGTAATATTAGAGTTGAGAAGCAATATATGCAAGTACCTTGAAAATTACTTTATGTGTTCTGTATTACTTACTATATTATGATCAACTCTTATTGATTCTATCTTCATCCGAGTGTTGTTCAAGTGAGTTTGAGAGAAAAACTAAGTGTTAAGTGACCCTTAACCGATCCTGCACATGCTTTATCTCATGTACTTTACATAAAGTTGGACCCCTTTCTGCTGCAACTCTGTAAAGTCACCAACTTGCATGAGTTGGTGAAAAGGTCCATGCTTTAGGTAACTGTACATTGAGGTCTTGAGTCTATAACTTTCTACTTCATGTACTTTACCCTTTTTGTAATATATTAGGATGTGAGCTATGGCATGTCATAGTCACAAGTCAAAAGGCAATCTGCCTTTTGACTCTACAATTGATTTTGTGTTGTGTCTAGTCAATTGTATCTAGCTGGCCTTCAAAGTATGGCCGGCTGTAGTATGTAGTATATGTATCTCAAGTACTTGTAACTCTCCTTTATGCTTTGTAACACTTGTAAAAGAACTTGAGAAGGCAATATACTACAATCTTGAAAACCATCTCCTTGTGTATTTTGCTATCTTGTTCTGTCTCTTATTTACTTGTGTTCTTTGTATCTTCTCTTGTGGTTAATCCAACTATTTGATTAGTTAATCTCCTCTTTGTGTTGTTGTGTTGTAAGTGACCACCCTTCACCGGTCCTGCAAAGAGCATCCTAAGAAGGTCACTATTCTTCTGAGGAGAGTAAGAGAGTTGGGATGACCAAGTCAATAAAAAAGAACTTGATCAGAAAGAGCAAAAGAAAAGCAAAGAAGGCTCAAGAGATCAAGACCACCTTTAATTACTAAACAGAAACAAGTTTTTATATATGCAGGTTTTGAGGCGGTTAAGACTGAAGATAAAAACACAAGCTCTAGTACCAGGAGTTCAAGTTTATGTCCGACTCATCCCATCAACTAGAATAAGGCTAATCAATTATGCACCATTACTACACAACTTGAACCATCCAGCTCTAAAGGTATTCTCATCCAAAAGGAATTACCATAGCATCTGCAAAGATGAAGGTAGAGAAAGAAAGTGATCAAGTTCATCCTTGTTCACCAAAGAAGGCTCTTAGGAAGAAGAAATTAGATTGTGTCATGTGTGGGAGTACTTCTCATCTTGCTAAGGATTGTCTTTAGAATCCAAAAAGTACTGTCCATATGATCAAGAAAGAGACTTCTAAGAGTTTGAAGAAGAAGCAAGCTTTGGAAGGAAAATCTTTTCCTTTTAGAAGCTCCAAAATGAAGATGAAGGCAAATGGAAAATTACCATCAGAAGAAATTTTGGTCTCAGAAGAAAGGAATGCTTCAGAAGCACTGAAGCCTGCTGTAGTGCTAGCAAGATCTTTCGAAGGTCCAGTCATCAAAACTTTTGCACTTATCAAAACTTCCAAAGTGTTGAAGGTCAAGTCCAAACTTGCAAAGGTGGTGTGGAAGACAAAGAAAGACCAAGTGACTGAAAGCTTGCCATCATATCAGCAAATGATCCTCAAAACATGAATATAGGATCTATTACTGTTGCAAACAAGAATGTTTGGATTATTGATAGTGGTTGTTCCCAGCACATGGCAATAGGTCACTACTCCAAAAGTTTGAAAGGATTGATGGAGGACCAGTTGCTATTGGAGGAGATGCTAGTGGTTACATTATAGGTAGGGGCAAGGTCACAAATAGTAAGCTCAGCATTAAGAAGGTAAAAATTTTCAAGGAGCTTTGATAGAATTTTTTGAGTGTATCTCAATTTTGTGATTAGGGTCATAACATGCTCTTTACTGAGCATGAGTGTATTGTTCTTATGCCCGAGGTGGTCATTCCTCATGAGCATATTTTGCTCAGAGCTCCCAAAAAAGGAACATGTACAAGATGGATTTGCAAGAAACATCTCCTTCAAGGGAAATTTCATGCTTTTTATCTATAGACAATAGTGATGATAAATTTAAGAAGATGAGTAAATTAATGAAGAATGATTTGGTAACTAGAATGCCAAGAAAAAGTTTACAAGTGATGACCACTGTGTTGCATGTCCCAAAGGGACGCAACACAAGGTATGTCACAAGCCAAAGGAAAGAAACTCCATCACTAATCCCCTATACTTAATACATAGGGATCTTTTTGGCCCCACTAATGTAATGAATCTAGGAACGACCTCGTTTAGTGATCACAGATGACTTTACAAGATTCACTTGGGTCTTCTTAGAACTAAGGGTGAGACCCTTGAGATTCTAAAGAATTTCATTTTAAAGATTGAGAATCAATGTGATCACAAGGTCAAAACCATAAGATGTGATCTAGGAACTGAATTTAAGAACCAAATTCTTGATACATTTTGTGATGAAAAGGGTATTACAAGATAGTATATTGCTCCTAGGACTCCTCAGCAAAATGGCATTGCTGAGTAGAGAAACAGGACACTTATTGAAACTACAAGAACCATGTTGTCTAACTCTAAACTACCCATCACCTTCTGGGCTGAGGCAATCAACACTGTTGCTATGTTCAAAATAGACTTTTAGTAGTTAAGACACATGGTAAGACTCCTTATAAACTTTGGCATAAGAGAAAACCTTTCATTGGGTTTCTCATGTCATTTGGATATCCTTGAACCATCTTGAATATCACAGATCAAATTGCCAAGTTTGATGAGAAATCAGATGGACATTTTATTTGATACTCTTCCTAAGACAAAGCTTATAGAGTATACAATCTTAGAACTAGAGTAGTTGAGGAGTCTGCCAATGTGACCTTCAATGAGCATACTCCTAGTGTAAGAGGTCCTGGTCCTGATTGGTTTTTTGATCTTGATTTAGTTACCAACTATTTTAACAATTCTTGTGAGCATGTTTCAAGGTCTACAAATATACTACCTACATGTGATCCTGATCCAACATTTGAGCTGAGAACACCTTCAAGCTGTGCTTCTTCAGCTCTAGTTGTGACTAACTCTCGAAATGAAATTTCAATCAGCATAACATTGACAAATTAAGCTGATACATTTGAAATGTCTTCAAATTCCAGCTCAGTGGCACCACTCTTAGATAAAGAAGCTTCAAATGTAGAAGATCATTGTGATGGTGATAGTATTAAAGAATTTCTAGCTACTGATAACCATTAGAGTGAAGACCAAATCAATGATGTCATACACTCATTGAATCAAGTTTCTCTTGATAACTGTGTTGATGTAGTGGTAGAAACTTCAATGCCTGATCTAATTTTCTTAAATTTATATCTTTCTAATCAAGTTGTTGTAATCTCTTAGCTAATGATTCACAAGTCTCACCCTACCACAAATATCATTAGAGATGTTGTCTCAGGGGTTAAAATAAGAGGACAAACCCATTATGCAAATGTTTGTTTTCACTCTTGTTTCTTATCCCGAATAGAGCCTAAGAAAATCGATGAGGCTTTAAAGGATGGAAGTTGGGTTGAAGCTATGTAGGAGGAACTACTTCAATTCAAAAGGCAAAACGTTTGGAATCCATGTCCTCTTCCTCAAGGGAAGACTACCATAGGAACCAAATAGGTGTTTAGGATAAGAAGGATGATAGAGAAATTGTCATCAAGAATATAGCTAGACTAGTTGTTCAAGGATACACTCAAGAAGAAGGAATTGACTATACAGATGTTTTTGCTCCTGTTGCAAGACTTGAAGCTATTAGGATATTCTTGGTTTTTGCTGCATCTAAGAATTTCACAATTTATCAACTTGATGTCAAATGTGCTTTTCTCTATGGGGTAATTAATGAAGAGGTGTATGTCAAACAACCACTTGGGTTTGCAAATGATCATCCTAATTATGTTGCAGACTTGATAAAGCTATTTATGGGTTGCATCAAGTACCAAGGAAGTGGTATGTGACTCTATCTCAGTATCTCTGTCACCATGGATACAAAAGGGGTACTATAGACGGAACTCTCTTCATCAAATTAATAGGAAATGACCTAATGCTAGTTCAAGTATATGTAGATGACATTATCTTTGGATCAACTAATCCAAAGCTATACAAAGACTATGTGAAGCTTATGAAGGATAGATTTGATATGAGTGCCATGGGGGAACTTAATTTCTTTCTAGGATTTAAAGTGAAGCAAGTTGAGAATGGCATCTTCATAAGTCTGTCAAAGTATGTTCAAGAAATACTTAAAAGATTTAACATGACTGTCTGTAAGGTTGCTAAGACACCTATAGCAACAAACCACTCCCTTGGACCTGATCTTGAAGGGGCATGTGTGGATGAACATCTCTATAGTGCTATGATTGGGTCTCTTATGTACCTCACAACTAGCAGGCCTGATATCATGTTGCCACATGCATTTGTGCAAGATATCAAGCCAACACCAAGATGTCACACCTAGCCACTGTCAAGAGAATTTTAAGATATCTCAAAGGTGTCTTAACTCATGGCCTTGGTATCATAAAAATTTTGACTTTAATATGTATGCATATACAGATAGTGACTATGGTGGATGCAATATAACTGCAGAGTCTACATCAGGGGGATATCAGTTCTTTGGTGGAAGGGTAGTCTCATGGCAATGCAAGAAGCAATCTTGTGTCTCTGCATCAACTGCTGAAGCTAAATACATTGATGTTGCAAGCTGCTGTGCTCAAGTGCTTTGGATTCAAAATCAAATGTTGGATTATGGATTTCACTAAGGAGAATACTATACATATAGACACAACAGTGCCATATCTATCACAGAGAATCTTGTGTAGCACTCAAGGACAAAACACATCAATATCAGGTATCATTTTATAAGAAATAAATTTGAGAAGGGATTAATCAAACTAGTCAAGGTTAACACAAATGAACAATATGCTGATTTGTTCACCAAGGCTATTGATGAGCAAAGATTTAAATATCTTGTATCAGCTATTGAGATGATTAACTTTGAGTAGTTTTTCTTAACACTTAATCGTATTATTTCTAAAATTTGTGTGTCCTATGTTCGTCTATTTCTATCACCTTCAATACCCTTTGTTTACTATGGAAGAAAAATCTTTTAAGGCATTCCTTAGATTTCTGAAAAATTTTACCTTTTTATCCTTCGAAAGATATGCATTTACCTTCGGAAGAAAATTAAGTCTTCAAAACAAGCAACTACTTAAGAAAATTTACCTTTGGAAGAAGTTTCTAAAATATCTTTTGAAGCTCAACAAGTACTTGTATGTATTCAAGAACAATTTTCTTTTGAAAGCGATCAACTCTCAGAAGCTTTATTAAAACTTCCAAGTTTTAATCTCTTCTGAAGCAAAATTATCTAAACTCTTTGGAATTTCTTCCGAAATCAATTTGGCTTCGGAAGCTTTTCATTAAAACTTCCAAAGTAAACTTTATCCTATTTCATTAACTTTGTCTGATGTCTATTTCATATATATACCCAATGCTTCCCCCCTCTTTCACTCTTTTCTACCTCTCTACTATTCCAAAACCTAAATTCACCAGAAACCACCTTTGTTCTTCACTTTCTTCATCGTGAAGCGGTGTCAAATGGCCAACCTAAATAGCAGAAACGAGCCTGATTTCTCCATGCATCTTCACAAGTAACATAATCATGTTGCTCTATTGAATCCTGAGAAAGATTCTACTTTATCAGAGGTTGTCGCTTTGTAGCTCTTTTAAACTACTTCACCTCCTTAACCATTGAGCCTACCCTCTATGAGGATCATCAGCTTGAGTTCTAAAAGACCTATCATGAGGTCATCTTAGATGGGGAGAAGGCAATGTCTGCTACAGTGCAGGGGAGGACAATCTTCATCACTCCGACCATCATCAACAATCATTTTCAGCTGGATTATGAAGAAGGTGAGTTGTCCTTCCCAAAGGAAGTTGTTAACCACTCCTTTCATCAGATGGGCTATGAAGGAGACTTCTCTATAAAGACATTTAGGAAAAGGAAGGTTTCATCCGAGCTATTGTACTTACTACATGTGATCATCCATAGCTTGTTCAACAAGCATGGGGGTTGAGACCAGATTACTGTGGATCTCTCCTTCATAGTGCATAGGATGCTTCAAGGGGTAAAGTTCAAGTACTCTCAATTTGTCTATACAAATTTACTTTAAAACATTGACTCCTTAGAGTATTATATGTTCTCTAGATATATTCAATACATTCTTAATTGTGAACTGGGCTTAAACTTAAGGGAAACAAATAATATTCTTAAACTAGGACAGATGAAGCCCGACATCTTTAAAATCATAAAGAAGCCAACTGTTGGCTTCTATGGGGTAGAAACAACCCTTGTCCCCAAAATGTTAAAGCTTATTGCTCAAGGTAACAACCTAGCAACACAAGCTAGTGTTGAACCCTTACCTTCTACCTCTTAACCACCTAAACAACCTCAAATGATCCTCACCTACAAAAAAAAACCAAACAAAGCCCTGTATTAGCTACTTAGCTTGTGCATGCGCTCATATCACTACCCATACAGGAAGAAGTGGACACTAGAGCTCCCACTTCTCCTGAGGAGCAAACAACTCCTACCTCTTCTAGGATTAGTGTTGAGGTTCCTCATGCTCAGCCTGATGAGCTCATTAGCCCATCAACCTTAAGCCTTCACTTTTATAAGTCTCAACACTCAAGTAAACAACCTTCAGGGAAAGTGACCATCCCATCCTTTAGATCTCAACAACCAAATCCTAACCTTGAGTTCTATGATGATGAACATATAGGTTTCAGTGAGTACCATGACTTTTTCTACTCTTACCCTACTCAAAGAGAGATGAGTGCTCTTGTTTCTCCTATAACTAGCCCACATCATCCATCTAGCACTGAGGTGAATCTCCCTAAACCTGTTTAGGAGGTTCATATGGAAGAGGCTCTCACTTCTGCAAGTGATTACATCTTTATGACCTCAACCATGGCAATCCAGTAAATTGACACTTCATTTGAAGCTGCCAATGAACAGAGGAAATCTAGCAGCCAAAAACATGATGTTGGTTGTGAGAGTGAGGATTTTGGTCCAATTCTCTCATCTCCTAATGATTCTTTTGATGAAGATGATGGGATTTTGAGAATAATGGTGCCAAAAACTATCACAAACATGCACCTATCTAGTCTTTAAGGTTAGTCACTTGGAATCTCAGGTGACTACCTTACAAAATATGGTCAATGATTAGCAACTTGAGATATCTTATCTCAAGGTACAACTAGTTAGGAGACCTTTAAGGAGAACTCATCCAGGAACACAAGAACCTGTGGTTGTGATTGACCTAAATCCTAGCTCGACTACGTAAGAGGGTGATACTAATAAAGAGGGGGAGAAAGCATTGCAATCATAGACCTAGGAGTTCTTCACAGAGTATGGACATTAAGGACTTACCATCCTCACTACAGTTGTCCATACTCAATAACTTCCTCAAGTTCACATTTATGTGGACTCATTAGACTCTCTCATTTAGAGTCTCTTTAAGGAAGGTATTCCAAGGGCTATGTCATCCCCAACCCAAGGAACTTTAGATTACATAATTGGGTGAAGGTAGGATGCTAACAGAAAAGCCCTCATTCTTCAAAGAGGTTAAATATAGTAAGAGGTCTTCAACTTTCAGACCATGAACTACTATAAAGGTTGCAGGATTGATGTATGTCACCAAACACTTGGTTTATTCTCAAACTCACTTGTACTCACATGGTTATGATGACGCAAAATCTCTCAAAGAGTTTTTATTTAGTATAAAAAACTTAAGAACATGCAGAAATATTTTCATGGTACTTGTATATATTACTTCTCAACTCAAAGTTTACAAGTCTCTTATAATCATGATACAAGAGTTACAATGAGAAACTATATATACTATCACCTACAGCGGTTATACTTTGATACCAGCTAGAATCCTATAACTAAAGCAGATACTTCAAAGCTATAGTTAAGGTATCTTAGATTATGTCTTATCTAGGATATGGTAGTCATGATATGTCCATGACTTACCTTTTGTCACCAACTAAAGTTAGCAATTGTATTAAGAAACAAAGGTGAAAAGTGGAATAAAGTATGGTCAACTATATGGCCTTTTGGGAAAACATATCAAATGTCTGTAGCGGAGTGTCAGAGAACCATACTTGTGTCCATTGGTCCATAGCATCATCTTCTGAAGGTTAATTTTCTTCGAAAGAAAAGTTCTTCCGAAGCCTTTTATACTTTGGAAGAGGCCGCTTCTTCCGTGGCTTGAGGACTTCTTCTTTGGAAGTCATTGTCTTTGAATTCTTCTAAGTCTTGAACTTTGGAAGAGAAGACTTTGTCTTCAGAAGTTGGAGCTTTTCCTTTTGAAGATGATCTTGCACTTTGTCTTTGAAAGAACTCCATTTCCTTTGGAAGTCCATACTTAGCTTCGAAAGTCCTTCTAAGTTGCACCAAAATAGTCTAAGTATGGTTTTGCTTGCACCAGCCTTTCAAGATCCAACAAACTCCCCCTAGGTTGATTCTAACCAAACTTCACTTACTTCTACTTCTCAAAACTTTCTGCACAAGAGACAGGAGATATTTTTCTGTTTCTTTATTTTGTACGAAAGTTGTGCTAAGAAGTTTGTGCAAGTCATTACTGGATAGGAGCTCCAGTCTATCACTCCTAATGACATGCACCCTTTGTTGTGCCCCCCTAAGAGAGTTAGTTGACGAGAGTTATAGTTAGACTCCCATCTAACAATGGATTCAAGTTTAGGATCTACAACCATTTGGAGAAAGGCTTTGTCTTTGGTTGTTGATCCTTTCATCTCCTCCTCCTCTTTCAGTTTTAACTCCTCTTCAATCCTTTTCCTAGCGGTTAGCTTAGTAAGGTGAAGGCTACTCAGGTGATTTTGATGTGGGTAGCTACCTCAGAGTTTGAGGGGTTGGAGAATGGCTTCTCTGCTAACTTAACAGTATCAAATATGCTCAAGTGTAGTAGAGATGAGGCACTAAGCCTATTCAGCTCACCATTCTCTCTCGCAACAACAAAGTTGTGAGAAGAGTCTTCGAACCTCCACTAGACAATCTTCTTTCTTGGCGTAAGGGGTTTGCTAGGTACTTTGCCCCCTTCTTGGTATCCAGCAGAGTCACCAGCTTCCTTCTTAGCTTCTTCTCTTCATCATTGAGTGAATATGAGTTGAGCCCAAGAAGTTTAACACCCTGGTCACCTGTTCCTCTTAGAAACTCAAGAAATTGATCTCTTATGAGGGAACATGAGGATCCATCAACAAAATTTAGCTTGATTGAATCCTCCTCACAAGAGACTTTGCTCAAGGTTCTGCATCAGATGATCTTCATCTTGATCTCCTTAAACTCCTCTAATGAGAGATGTTTAGAAGGTTGAGGGGATGGTCTGGATGGTGTTGGGTAGGTAGTGGTGTTTGGGTTTTGGGTAGTGTTTTAGGTTGAAGGGTAATTAATTAAGGTAGTTATGGTAATGAGGTAGGTATGATGGTTGGGGTGGGTTCAGGGGTGTAAGGTTCTGAAGTGGGTTTAGTTTGATAGGGAAGGGAAATGGGAAAGGCTCGGGTTAAGGTTAGGGTTGAGTTGTTGGTTTGAGGAGCATCCCCTTTTCCCTTTTGTACATTGTTTCCTTTTTCCCAAGCAAATGTCAGCCTTGATGTCATTAACATGTAGCTGGAGTGTCTTTTTAGACATGGGTCCCAACTGCTACCAGAGAAGCCATGAGCCCAAAGATAATCCTTCATCCAAGCCTTCTCACCTATCTTCTTGGCAACAATGACCCCAACTTCTTCTCCTTTGTCTTCTTCTCCTCATCTTCTCTTTTGTAGCTTTCTTCCTCTCTATCTCAACTTGATCCTGCACTTTGTTGAAGAGCCATAGGATCGTGTCATTTTTTCATGGAGATAGTTCTTGAAGAGAGAAACCCCTGCAGGTTACGAAAGTTATCATCTCCCTCCTAAGCTGCAGATCAGCTTCCTTTTTATTCCTTTCTCTTTCCTCCTCTAAGGCCAACCTTGCTGCTTCCTCTTTTCTCTTAATATGTAGCATGGTTGCCTTTTCTAGCTCTACAAACTCCTTTAGTGGTAGCAGGAGTATATCTTTAGTGACAACTCCAAGCTTCATGAGCTTGTTAGTGATCTCCACCCTTTTCTTGTTGTTAACTGCCTCCTGGTTGGCTGCAGCTGCTTTGGAGCTGACACCTAGCAACTTCCCAGATGGGAGTCTACCTTTTATTTTAAGTTTCTCATTCCTCTCCTCCTCCTGAGCTCTTTCGCAGTCATCTTCTTCTTGCCTTTCACATCTTCGGAAGTGCTAGACTTTGGTGGTTCTTGGATGGAGGGTTTAGGTTAAGACATGGTAGATGGAGATAATGAAGTTGTTTGAGCTAGGGGTCAGTTGAGAAAGTCCTCACTAGTCACCTCAGATGCTAGCTCTAGAATTGCATCTATGATGATTAGATCCTCAGATAAGGAGAACAGGCTTTTCGTAGCTTCCCTCTCAGCTTCGGAAGAATGAAATTGTTCTTCTGAGGCTTTAACTTCAGCTTCGGAAGTCTGAGGGAATGAACTATATGTCCCAAATGTTTCAGTTGTTGGCCATCAGACCTCATTTCCCATTCAAAATGAATCTTAGGTTCCATTTGGGCCATAGTTGACCAACTTCTTCCACAATGGTAAAAGGTGCACTTAGCCTCTAAAGCTCTTCAACTCCAAAGTATATTATAGTCATGTCAGGGCAAGGCTGATATAAAGAAGATCTCAATAGAAACTTAGAGAAGATCCTGTTAAGATCTCTAAGCATCCTTGGGTCCATTTCGAGGACAACTTGAGGTGGCTCAGGAAAGACAGTTGTTGTAAGAGCCAAGTATCTAGCAGATAGAGAAGGTAAAGCTTGGTGTTGTGGTTCTGTTGTTGTTTCTCTCTAAACAATCTCCCCCTTTTGGTAGCATCATCTTGAGAGCTAGACGAACTAGAGGAAGAGGTCAATGAGACCTGAATAGGTGTGTGCTTGACAGATCTCTCAATCTATTTCTCAGCTAGTTGAGCCTTGAGATTGTCAATCTCAAGTTGGTGAGTGGCAGACCTAACCTCTAAAGTCTTATCCTTTGATTCAAGGTTTGAGACTTTAAGAAGTAGGTCTTGAATGGTGAGTTGCATACTACCCTCATCTTCTTTTGAAGAATCATGGGGAGATGAGGTAACATGCCTTGTATGTTCACCCTCACCACCAGATATGGTTTCTTGGCACCCTAGTTTCCCTTTCCTGAGGATGTCTCTCTCAAAGTCATCAAAAGGCACAGTTGTCATAGATTCAATCTCAGAGATGGTACCACTGCCTGAGGATCCAATGAGTTTCCTTGAGTAGAGGCAACTAAATCTACATGAGTCCCCTCCACATCCGTGGGACTCACCTCAGTTGGTTTTAATTGATGTGTGCCAGAGACAAGAGGTCCCTCTAGGCTCTATTGATCTGATAGATGGTGTTGTGGATCAACTTCATTTCCATGAAGAGATGTAATCTCCTTATTACTTTTGATTAAAAGTTAAGTAAAGGATAGGGAAGTGAAGCCTACTGACTAGGGATGTTGGTTAATGTTTATTGGCATTGAGCCTTTGGTGGGGCTGTCCCTTTTTGGTTTCTCAGGAATGTGTTAGGACTCATCCTGAGCGCTTGTGGCCTGGGTTTGGGGCTCATGGAATTGAGACTAAGGAGACTCAAATTTCATATTAAGGTTAAATGAGAAGGATGGTAAGACCTTTGACTGAGTGGGAGCCCATGTTTCCACATTAGTCTTTTTGGTTTGAACAATATTGGCTTGCTCAATAAGAGTAGACAAAGAAAGGGTTCATTTGCATCTCTGGTACGTGTGTTTGATGGTGTGAGCAAGAAGATCTGGCAAAGTAAGGGTAGTTTCTGGTGTGGGTTCATCACTTGTGGGGTGAACAGGGATGTCACCAGCAGTCATTGGCTCAATCATAACTGGAAGAAGCATAGTGTGTCTTCCAGTGAAATTGGTAGACATTCTTTTCAAGATTTTGAAGATGGTCGGCCTCATTTGAGGGACAAGCAGAGCAGCTGGATAGACAAGCTTACTTTGGTCCAACTCATAGTTGATTATGTGCTGGATGAATCTAGGATACATAAAGAATGTGTCATTTTGAAGGTTCCCTATAAGGTTAGTCAGCACAAACCTTGAGTAGTTGAAGTAGAGGCTCTTCATCAATCCATGAACTAGGCAGCCCAGTTCATATGGGATTTGATCCCATCCCCAAACTTGTTAGAAAAACAGTGGAGAACAACGTGAAGTAGGAACTTCCAGCTGTAGGAGAAATTGAACTTATACATTGTAGACCTACTCACATCTCCACTGTATCCCGTTTCGAGGTATGTATCATTAAGGTTTGATTTGGGGAACTAAGTTGGAGCGCCTTCATCATGGAGCTCCAAATGCTCCAAGATGAATTGTTCAGTAATGACCAACTCCTGGCTAGAAATGCTCGTCCGAATAACCCTAACTCAGCTTGGGAGTACTATACGACCGTTACCCAAAAATTCTTCCATGTGATTCAAGTAAACGGTGGGGTTCATAATCGAAGCGGTAAAGTAGGTACATTAGGTAAGAAAGGAGATGATGTCCAAGAAGTCAGCATCCTTGGTAGAGTCAATGAGTGCGACTTGGTTGTATTGAGGGTTGAGTGCCATTGTAAGAAAGAATATGATGAAACGAGTTTGAGTAGGGTGAATTTGGGGTGAAGGAAGCTTTGGACAGTAAATTTGGTAAAAAGATAAAGTGAAGAGTCAGGATTATTTAAATGGGTGGAATGGCGGTTTTTGGGGTTTTGGATAAGGCGAAAAGATGGTTTGGGGTAAGATGTGACAGTGGTGGTAAGGTTAAAAACCATTTAAAATATTCGGACATCATTAATAAAATATTTACTTTTTACTATGTGGGTGCAAAGATTTCCGTCACACAATTTGATTTTCTTCTAAGTATAAAGGATTTCCGAGGGTTATCTTCTGCCGAAAGTACTCTTCTTTCCGAAGCCAATTTTACTTCTGAAGGTAGATTTCTTACTTCAGAGAGTAAAATGTATCTTCTGAATGGAGAGTGTTATATGCTTTGGAAGTAGATCAGATACGCAATCAATCGCTTTTTCCGAGACTAAAAACTCTTCCGAGAAGAAGATTTCCCTTGGAGAAATGAAGTTTCAGAAGATATGAAAAGAATCTTCCGAAGGTTAATTTCTCTTCAGAAAAACCCATACTTAGAAAAATGTAACCTAATGTAACAGAGCTTAGATTGTTATGACAAAAGACATTACACATTTCAAAAAGGTTCTCAAGTTAGATAGACTAATCAATGTTTATCATCCTAATAGTTGTAATGAGATATTTAAATCTTTTTTCATCAAATGCTTTAGTGAAAAAATCAGCATATTGTTCATTTGAATCAACTTTAATTAGTTTGATCAAGTTTTTCTCATGAATATATCTAATGAAGTGGTACCTAATATCAATGTGGTTTACCTTTGAGTGCTTCACGGGATTTTCAGTAATAGAGATAGCATTGTTGTTGTCAATATGGATACGATTGCTCATGAAGATGAATCCATAGTCTAGCATCTGGTTTTGAATCCAGAGCAGCTGAGCATAGAAACTTGCAACAGCAATGTATTCAGCTTAAACAGTAGATGTAGAGACATAGGATTGCTTCTTGCATTGCCATGAGATGATACTTCCACCAAGAAATTGACATCCTCCTGATGTGGATTTCTTGTTGATGTTCCAGCCACCATAGTCACTATCTAAGTAGCCATAGAGATTGAAGTTGTTATTCCTAGGATACAAAAGACCTAATTTAGGTGCTCCTTTAAGGTACCTAAAAATTTTCTTGGCAACAACTAGGTGACACACCTTTGGAGCAGCCTTATATCTTGCACAGATGCACGTAGCAAACATGATACCAGTTCTACTTGTTGTGAGATACATTAGAGACCCAATGATTGCCCTATACTGATGTTGATCAGTATCCTCCTCCTTAGAGTCAGGACAAAGGTCATGGTTTCTGGGTATAGGTGTCTTGGCTGGCTTACAATCCTTCATATCAAATCTCTCTAAGATATTAAAGACATACTTAGATTGATTAATGAAGAACCCTTCCTTCATCTTCTTCACCTGAATTCCAAGGAAAAAGTTCGTTTTTCCCATAGAACTCATCTCAAACTTCTTCTTCATAATGCTCTCAAAGTCTTTACAAATTTTGTCATTTGAAGAACCAAATATGATATCATCAACATAGACCTGAACGAGCAATATGTCTTTCCTAGACTTCTTTATGAAAAGATTCTTATCAATGGTGCCTCGAGTGTAACCATTCTTTGGGAGAAATTGAGACAAAGTCTCATACCACAGCCTAGGTGCTTGGTGCAGCCCATAAAGAGCTTTATCCAGCTTGCACACATAGTTAGGGTGTTGTGGGTCTTCATATCCTAGAGGTTGGCACACATAGACCTCCCTATCTATATTTCCATATAGATAGGCACACTTGACATCAAGCTAATAGACAGTAAAATTCTTAGATGCAGCATAAGCAAGGAATATGCTAACTGCCTCAAGTCTTGCAACGTGTGCAAAAACATCAATATGATCAATTCCTTCCTCTTAATGCTTATAGGTACTTGACCAGATGGTAGCGGGCAAAGGTTCCAAACCTTTTGTCTCTTGAATTGAAGCAACTCCTCTTGCATTGACTTAACCCAGCTACTATCCTTTAAGGCTTCTTCTACTTTCTTAGGTTCCATCTGAAACAAGAAGCATGAGTACAAACAGACATTACCATGATGAGTTTGTCCTCTTGTTCTCACACCTTTAGATACTTTTCCTATGATGTTCTTAGCTGGATGAGTGTTGCTAATCCTTAGTCTAGAAATCACTTCCAATTGCAAGGATAAATCCAAGTTGGACATATTTTGCTCAAGAGCATGAACACTTGGGCCAGTTGTTGTTTCAATGTCATTCAATGAGGACTGATTGATTAAAGAGAAACATCACATTAATGATTAGCTGAGAAGCAGCATTAATAGTTGCATGTTCCTTCAGAATACTACTTCTATCAATCGGGTGTTGTTCAATGTCACTTGAAGGAACACCGGTTGAAGCTTCATTATCTCTTGAAGAGTTATGCTACTTGATCTTAAGATAGTTGGAGTTGGATCTTTAGTCACTCTTAGAGAATTTGAACAGGGTCTGGGCAACACAAACTGTTGAACATGATCATTTTGAGGACTTGTTCTAGCTGAAACATTCTCACAAGATGGATTAGAATAGTTGGGAAACAATTCTAAGTCAAAAATGTAATCAGGGCAATTCCCCCTAACACAAGGAGTGTGCTCATTGATAACAATGTTGGATGATTCCACAAATTGTTTATTTTTGATGTTATAAACTCTATAAATAATAGAGTTGGAGGAATATCCAAGAAAGATAGCATCATCCGACTTTTCAACAAATTTTTCTGAATTGTCTTTTGTGTTAGGTATGGTTCACCTACTACCAAAGGACCTTAAAAAGCCAATGAACGGTGGCCTCTTGTTCCATAGCTCATATGGGGTTTTTCCATGGGGCTTAACAACAAGAACTCTGTTTTGCACGTATCATGTAGTGATGACTACCTCTGCCCAGAAAGTAAGAGGTAGCTTTGAATCAGCCAACATAGTCTAAGCAGCCTCAATAAGTGTCTTGTTCCTCCTCTTATCAATATTGTTTTGTTGAGGAGTTTTAGGAGCATTGTATTGTCTGGCAATCCCTTTTGAGTTACAAAATGAGACAAGAACTAGATTCTTGAACTCAGTCCCTTGATCACTTCTAATTATTTTTACCTTATGATCAATTTGATTTTCTATTTTAAGAATAAAAGATTTTAATGTTTCAGTAGTTTCATCCTTAGTTCTTAAAAAGAATACCCATGTAAATCTTGTAAAATCATCAACTATCACAAGGCAATATGATTTCCTTCCAATGATCATTATACTTTTTGGACCGAAGAGATCAATATGCAATAAGTATAATGGGGTGGTGATGGAGTTAACAACTTTTGATTTATAAGATGTCTTGTGTTGCTTCCCTTTTAGGCATGCATCATAGTTATCTTTGAAGAAAAATTCCTTTTTAGGCAAACCACGTACCAAGTTATTTTTAACCAATTTATTCATGGTTTTAAAATTGACATGACACATCCGTTTATGTAATAGTGTTGACTCATTACCATCAGCTTTGGAAAGAAAGCATGATACTTCTCCCAGTGTGGAAGCATAGTTAATATCCAGCTTGTACATATCCCCTTTCCTGATAGATCTAAGAAGTGCCAATTCTGGATGAATGGTCATCCTAGGTTTGAGGATAATGCACTCAGGTTCTGTGAAAAGCATTTGGAGCACTGTATATCATTTTGTTGAGGAATTTTAGGAGCACTGTATTGTCTGGCAATCCTGTTTGAGTTACAGAATGAGTCAAGAACTTGATTATCGAGCTCAGTCCCTTGATCACTTCTAATTATTTTTACCTTGTGATAAATTTGATTTTCTATTTTAAGAATAAAAGATTTTAACGTTTCAACAGTTTCATCCTTA
Source organism: Flaveria trinervia (assembly GCA_025506515.1). Classification (NCBI taxonomy): domain Eukaryota; kingdom Viridiplantae; phylum Streptophyta; class Magnoliopsida; order Asterales; family Asteraceae; genus Flaveria; species Flaveria trinervia. The sequence goes on from CM046450.1 coordinate 88,300,802, forward strand.
GTTTTTAAAAAGAATACACATGTAAATCTTGTAAAATCATCAACTATCACAAGGAAATATGATTTCCTTCCAATGCTCATTATACTTTTTGGACCGAAAAGATCCATATGCATTAAGTATAATGGGGTGGTGATGGAGTTAACAACTTTGGATTTATAAGATGTCCTATGTTGCTTCCATTTTAGGCATGCAACATAGTTATCTTTAAAGAAAATTCCTTTTAGGGAAACCATGTACCAAGTTATTTTTAACCATTTATTCATGGTTTTAAAATTGACATGACACATTCGTTTATGCCATAGTGTTGGCTCATGACCATCAGCTTTGGAAAGAAAGCATGATACTTATCCCAGTGTGGAAGCATATTTCATATCCAGCTTGTACATATCCCCTTTCCTGGTAGATCTAAGAAGCACCAATTCTGGAGGAATGGTCATCCTAGGTTTGAGGATAATGCACTCATGTTCTGTGAACAGCATTGGGTGCTTTTGATCATAGAATTGACAAACACTTAAAAGATTGTGTTCAAGTTATTTAACAAATTCTACTTTGTCAATCTTTAACTTGCCATTGGATACACTCCCTCTACCAGAAATGTATCCTCCAGCCTCACCTCCAAACTGAACAAGACCTCCATCAAAATGTTGAAATTGTTAATGGAGAGATTTGTTCCCAGTCATGTGCCTGGAGCATCCACTATCTACAATCCACACATTATTGTTCTTGTCATAAGGATGTCCCTGCATATAACGTGAAAAAGTTAGTTTTTATTGGAAACCCAAGCCTTGTTGGTCTTGTGCTTTCTATTGAGGATTTTATTGAACCAAAATTAATGCATGGGGGTTCAATAAGTGTTTATGAAAAGGATGTGTGTGTTGTAGCATCTTCTTTGATCTTCCATTCCATCCCTTGGTTGATCATAGAGGATGAGCCTGTTGAAGCTTGAGCAGCATGGCATTCTTTCGAAGCTTCTTTCTTCTCGGAAGAGGCCTTCACCACCTTCTCTTCCGAAGCAGTCTTCTTCTAGGATGGTTTCAAGGGGACTCTCTTGGCTTTCTGAGTCTTCATTGCTTTAGCTTCCGAAGCCATTTTCCCTTCGGAAGAAGGATTTTCTTCTGAAAGCAACCTTGCTTCGGAAACAAGCTTTCCCTTTTTCATCACTTGGACCATTTGATAGGGTCCAAATGAGAAACCTTCCCTGACTCCTTCTTTCTTAACATTATTTGCATAATGTGTGCTAGCAGGATTGTAATAACAATCTTTGGCCATGTGGTTTTGCATACCATACATTATGCATGCAATGTTAGTCTTCTGCGAATGTGAAGGATGTTGTTTCTTGGTCTTCTTGTCTTCAAAAGCAATCTTTCCCTTTCCCTTCTCATCCTTTTGTTGGATAGGTGTGCTCGTACTACACACTTTTCCAGGTCAAAAGTTCCCACCACCTGGAGTCCAACTGAAATGAACACACCATTTGTTAGGATCAGAGATCTAAGTTTGATTAATTAGAGTAGATTGCAGCGGAATTTGAACAATGAATTAGACAATTCGCAAGAACACAATTGATATTCAATGAAAAGTAAACGGTTATAGAGAGAGAATTCTGCAAAAGGAATATTTCATTCATATGCTTTCGTGGTGGCTGAATGTCACACGTTACAACTAGGTCAACATCCCTTATATAAGAGATGTGACGTCTGCTGATGTCACTTGATAATGACATCTAACAGAATTATACACACTACTGAAACTATGCAAACTACTGAGAATGTTCTCAACTACTGATTACATCTCAGAGAATGCTAAGTACAAAAACATAAAACTACTGAACTAAAACTACTAAAACTAAAACTACTGAAAAGTAAATTACAAGTACTGGAAACCATCACAACTACTAAAGTTAATAACTTCAGTTGTTGTGACAACTACTGAAGTTATAACTTCAGCTGTTATGACAACTACTGATCACTTTGGTCTTCAGTCTTTGTCTTCAGTCTTTCTTCTTCAGACTTTTACTTTCAGACTTTGTCTTCAGCTGATAGCTTCAGACTTTGTCTTCAGTACTTTACTTTCAGACTTTGTCTTCAGTAGAAGTCTTCAGATCTTGTCTTCAGACTTTGTCTTCAGACTTTGTCTTCAGACCTTGTAATCAGCTGATGTCTTAAGCTGTTGTGATCTTCTTCAGCAGTTGCAATGTCTGTGGGACTTAGAGGTTTTTCTGATCAGGCTCATTGGTTCTTTTGGTCCAACAAACTCCCCTTGAACCAATGCAGCCAAAACCTCTAAACTTATTGATGATCTCACTTATTCTTGGCATAACCACCCTCTTGATCAGCTTCAGAGGTAATCAGTTAAGCACAGGCCGGGAAAAGGTTTCTGATCTTTTGATTGGCTAAGTATAGAAGGGAACTCTGTCTTGGGGAAACTGGACATAGAGTCTTGTCCCAACCATGAAAACCTAATTCCTATTAATGAGTCTGTAAGACTCACTAGCATAGGCCTCAAGGAGAAAAACTTGTTCCTCCTTGGTGAGTTCTTCTGCTTCTCCCTCAAAGAAAAACTCTGGGCCATAATACTCAGACAGGTATCTCATTGTCTTCCCATTCTTTAACTCGACAGTTGTGATCTCTCTGTATGCAAATTCATCAGGGTGAGAGCCTTCAAGCAACAACTGGAGTTCACTCTTCTGAAGATCTTCAAGTCTTTTGTATAACAACCCCTTCTTGATCATTTTGTTCTCAAGAATAGATTGAGGGGTTGTCTTGGAGTTGTGAGCTCTCTTGAATTCTTCAATGATTTCCCAGGGTGAGACTACCATGGCCAACATAATTGCAGCATTCAAGGTCTTCTTCACTTGGCCATGATATCTACTTGGTATATTCTTCTTATGAATTCTAGAACTTACCCTGGGGTCTGGCCAAATCCGCACTCTTTCTCTTTGATGTTGAAAAGTATGTCTAAGAGTGTACAGCCTCAGAGCTTGTTTCTTCATTTCTTGAATGGATGAGGACTGAGGGAAATCCTTGTCAACCATCTTGAGAAACATAGTCTGAGTAGCCTCAATAAGTGTCTTGTTCCTCCTCTTATCAATACTATTTTGTTGAGGAGTTTTAGGAGCACTTATTGTCTGGCAATCCCTTTTGAGTTACAAAATGAGTCAAGAACTTGATTCTTGAACTCAGTCCCTTGATCACTTCTAATTATTTTTACCATATGATCAATTTGATTTTCTATTTTAAGAATAAAAGATTTTAATGTTTTAGTAGTTTCATCCTTAGTTCTTAAAAAGAATACCCATTTAAATCTTGTAAAATCATCAACTATCACAAGGCAATATGATTTCCTTCCAATGATCATTATACTTTTTGGACCGAAGAGATCAATATGCAATAAGTATAATGGGGTGGTGATGGAGTTAACAACTTTTGATTTATAAGATGTCTTGTGTTGCTTCCTTTTAGGCATGCAGCACAGTTATCTTTGAAGAAAAATTCCTTTTTAGGCAAACCATGTACCAAGTTATTTTTAACCAATTTATTCATGGTTTTAAAATTGACATGACACATCTGTTTATGTCATAGTGTTGACTCATTACCATCAGCTTTGGAAAGAAAGCATGATACTTCTCCCAGTGTGGAAGCATAGTTAATATCCAGCTTGTACATATCCCCTTTCCTGATAGATCTAAGAAGCACCAATTCTGGATGATTGGTCATCCTAGGTTTGAGGATAATACACTCATGTTCTGTGAAAAGCATTTGGAGCACTGTATATCATTTTGTTGAGGAATTTTAGGAGCACTGTATTGTCTGGCAATCCTGTTTGAGTTACAAAATTAGTCAAGAACTTGGTTATCGAATTCAGTCCCTTGATCATTTCTAATTATTTTTACCTTGTGATAAATTTGATTTTCTATTTTAAGAATAAAAGATTTTAACGTTTCAACAGTTTCATCCTTAGTTCTTAAAAAGAATACCCATGTAAATCTTGTAAAATCATCAACTATCACAAGGAAATATGATTTCCTTCCAATGCTCATTATACTTTTTGGACCGAAGAGATCCATATGCATTAAGTATAATGGGGTGGTGATGGAGTTAACAACTTTGGATTTATAAGATGTCCTATGTTGCTTCCATTTTAGGCATGCAACATAGTTATCTTTAAAGAAAAATTCCTTTTAGGGAAACCATGTACCAAGTTATTTTTAACCAATTTATTCATGGTTTTAAAATTGACATGACACATTCGTTTATGCCATAGTGTTGGCTCATGACCATCAGCTTTGGAAAGAAAGCATGATACTTATCCCAGTGTGGAAGCATATTTCATATCCAGCTTGTACATATCCCCTTTCCTGGTAGATCTAAGAAGCACCAATTCTGGAGGAATGGTCATCCTAGGTTTGAGGTTAATGCACTCATGTTCTGTGAACAGCATTGGGTGCTTTTGATCATAGAATTGAGAAACACTTAAAAGATTGTGTTCAAGTTATTTAACAAGTCTACGTTGTCAATCTTTAACTTGTCATTGGATGCACTCCCTCTACCAGAAATGTATCCTCCAGCCTCACCTCCAAACTGAACAGGACCTCCATCAAAATGTTGAAATTGTTGATGGAGAGATTTGTTCCCAGTCATGTGCCTGGAGCATCCACTATCTACAATCCACACATTATTGTTCTTGTCATAAGGATGTCCCTGCACATAACGTGAAAAAGTTAGTTTTTATTGGAAACCCAAGCCTTGTTGGTCTTGTGCTCTTCTAATGAGGATTTTATTGAACCAAAATTAATGCATGGGGGTTCAATAAGTGTTTGTGAAAAGGATGTGTGTGTTGTAGCATCTTCTTTGATCTTCCATTCCATCCCTTGGTTGATCATAGAGGATGAGCCTGTTGAAGCTTGAGCAGCATGGCATTCTTTCGAAGCTTCTTTCTTCTCGGAAGAGGCCTTCACCACCTTCTCTTCCGAAGCAGTCTTCTTCTAGGATGGTTTCAAGGGGACTCTCTTGGCTTTCTGAGTCTTCATTGCTTTAGCTTCCGAAGCCATTTTCCCTTCGGAAGAAGGATTTTCTTTTGAAAGCAACCTTGCTTCGGAAACAAGCTTTCCCTTTTTCATCACTTGGACCATTTAATAGGGTCCAAATGAGAAACCTTTCCTGACTCCTTCTTTCTTAACATTATTTGCATAATGTGTGCTAGTAGGATTGTAATAACAATCTTTGGCCATGTGGTTTTGCAGACCATACATTATGCATGCAATGTTAGTCTTCTGCGAATGTGAAGGATGTTGTTTCTTGGTCTTCTTGTCTTCAAAATCAATCTTTCCCTTTCCCTTCTGATCCTTTTGTTGGATAGGTGTGCTCGTACTGCACACTTTTCCAGGTCAGAAGTTCCCACCACCTGGAGTCCAACTGAAATGAACACACCCTTTTGCTTTGGGTCAATCTTCAACTTTGATTCAGCCACTTTCTTGGTAGTTTTTCTGGCTGGCTTAGCTTGGTTTCTTTTGGCTTTGGTGGTAAGAGATTGGTCAGCATTGGTAAGAGGGCTAGGGTCTACCTGGATCTTCCTTGTGATGGTCTCCATACTTGCATCACTATTTGACTCATAAGAAGGCAGGTGAGCAGATGGGACCTATTTCTATTCAGTACCACACCTTGGTTGTCTAATAGACTCATAAGAGTATGGTGGAGCAATTTCATTGGTCCCTAACCCAATTTCTTTTTTTTGATAATAAAGTTTTGAGTGAGAGGATGATGCAAGGATGGCTTGGAATTTTTGCTCTGAGATAGCATGCTTCCTGGCTTGAGCCTTAGCTGTGACAAGCTAGGCATAATTGTTAGGATCAGAGATCTAAGTTTGATTAATTAGAGTAGATTGCAGCGGAATTTGAACAATGAATTAGACAATTCGCAAGAACACAATTGATATTAAATGAAAAGTAAACGGTTATAGAGAGAGAATTCTGCAAAAGGAATATTTCATTCATATGCTTTCGTGGTGGCTGAATGTCACACGTTACAACTAGGTCAAAATCCCTTATATAAGAGATGTGACGTATGCTGATGTCACTTGATAGTGACATCTAACAGAATTATACAAACTACTGAAACTATGCAAACTACTGAGAATGTTCTCAACTACTGATTACATCTAAGAGAATGCTAAGTACAAAAACATAAAACTACTGAAATTATAACTACTGAAAAGTAAATTACAAGTACTGAAAGGAAACCATCACAACTACTGAAGTTAATAACTCAGCTGTTGTGACAACTACTGAAGTTAATAACTTCAGCTATTGTGACAACTACTGATCACTTTGGTCTTCAATCTTTGTCTTCAGTCTTTGTTCTTCTGACTTTTACTTTCAGACTTTGTCTTCAGCTGATAGCTTCAGACTTTGTCTTCAGTACTTTACTTTCAGACTTTGTCTTTAGTAGAAGTCTTCAGATCTTGTCTTCAGACTTTGTCTTCAGACCTTGTAATCAGCTGATGTCTTCAGCTATTGTGATCTTCTTCAGCAGTTGCAATGTTTGTGGGACTTAGAGATTTTCTGATCAGGCTCATTGGTTCTTTTGGTCCAACATATAATCCTCAAACAATTTGGATATTAAATCCTTTATTTGAGTCATGTAGTTTGTGTGTTCATCTTTTAAAAGAGACCCAATTTTCTCTAACTCTTTAATTTTTCTTTGATAATCTGATTCAGCCCTTTTATAGTTAGATTTTAAAATATTTAAAGACTCAATATCATATTTAATCTCCATACTATAAACCTGATATAATTTTACCTTAGCAATACAAGCTGGAGTACATAGATGTTCATATAGCTTGTTGTCATCTGTTCCATCCATGAGTGCTTGAGTAGGAGTCACATCCTGTACCATGAAGCTCTAGTCAAATTCTTGAGCTACTGCTGCTGTTTCAGTGACTTTATAGGGGCTTTAGGTGTAGAGGCTTGTGCGGAGTCATGAGAGGTTCCTGGATTTGACTTGGGAGCCTTGCATTCCCTAGGAAAATGACCAAGTTAGTTACAGTTGTAACACTTTGCCTTGGTTTTGTCAAACCCAAACGTGCTGCTAGCTAGGTTTTGAAGGAATCGTCTTTGAGTTCTCTTAAAGAGCTTCTTTGCTCTATAGGTAAGTAGATCCATTTGTTGGACTATGTCCACATACTCCACATCATCTGGGCTGAAGCACTCTAGATCATCAAAGCAGAATAGATGATCACTAGAGTACCCATTTCTTGATATAAAGGCACAACTATCCTAGAAAGAACCTTGATGAGCCTATTGAGACCTTGGAGTCTCGGGAAATATGATGTAGGGTCTTAAAGAACAGGATGGCTGCTGAGAGTAAGTCAGGTACTGCTGAGGTTGGTTGGGTCCTGAGCCTTCAGCAACCATTAAAGCATTACTAGCAGGAAGGCTTGAGGGTCTGCTCATCGTATGGCCTATCTTGTTTTCCATCTCTACATGGTATCCATCAAGAATGTTGTATAGTTCAGCCATGGTGAGGCAGTTTAGTTTCTTTGTCCTTTTGATAGAGACACAGTAGAATGTCTACTTATTTTGGAATGCACTCATGAACTTCCTTGAGAGATCTCTCAAGTCAATAGTAACTCCTATAGACTGAAGGGAAGCAATAAGATCCATGTACCTAAAGTATTGTTGGTTGAGGGTCTCTCTAGCAATGTAGGTATGTTAGATCTAAGAACAATAGATCTAGATCATTTTGTATAGGCTAAGAACTTTAATCAATACTTGTAATGAATTATTATAATTATCATTTTGATGTAAGCATTATGTATATAGGTTAACCCATATGTGTGTTGATTTGTGTATGTGTGACATCCGGTAAATTTCCGTTACCAAGCTCCGTTAGTTCCGTTAAGTCTTGTATACACGTGTTGTGAGCACACACTAGTTGTCGTTGAACGTTGGTGACCTATTAATAATGAATAATGTTAATTTGTTGTGAATCTAAATGATTATGTGAATTTTGGGTTATGTTTATGTGTTCACACATTTATAAAGGTTAATTAAAGAATTTATCGCGTAACGCGGAAACGTGCCTATTTATTCGTATGTCTTGTGTTTTTATAAAGATAAGATATATAATGAATTTTATAAGTTTATATCTTTATATTATGAAGTTAAAAACACTTTACAAAGAGTTTAAAGATTAGTTTTTATAAAATACAAATTACAAGGGTTAAAAGGGTAATTAGGTAAATTAAAATTAATTAAAACAAACCCAAACCCTAGCCAACCCCCCTTCGGCCGCAAACCATCCCCAAACACCCTCACCATTGCGAAATCAGCCAAGAACAAGCAAGGGAACACAAAATTGGATCGATTTCAAGGCATATAACTTGTTGGAATCATCAATTGCAAGCTATAACACGTTTAAAGGTTAGATTTTTCACGTTTTTGTGAGTTTTTGTTTAGGGCCGAACCCTAATTCGTAAATTGACCTTCATGGGGTCGAAATTGATGTTGGTTGATGATGTTAACATGTTAGTTAGATTGTATAGATGTTAGTTAACGTCGATTATGCAAGAATTCTATGTTTTTAGTGGGTTGATCATGAACTTTGGTTATGAAACAAACCCTAATTCGAGATTATTGTGATTATGCATGATGGATGATTGTTTGATGAATGTTTGATGATTATTAGGTTGTGTGAATGTTAGAATACATTGATTTTACAAGAAAGTTGGGATTTTGATGCATTGTTCATAGGTTACTAAGAATAGTAACTTTATTTGGTATGTAGTAGTGATCTAGTGATGGATTGATGTTATGGATGGGTTCATGATGATAATTAGATGCTAGATTGATGTTATGAATGCTAGAAATCTTTATTTGATGATGTTGATCATAGCTTGCCAAAAGTAGAAACTTTTGTTTATGAAGATTGTTAGATTGAGGTGTTAAGTGTTGTTGATCATGTCTAGATGTTAGTATGAGCTTGAATTGGTATATTATTGATGAATTCATGTATACTTTGGATGTTTGATAGATTTTGGGATATTCTTTCCCAAAAGGGAAACTTTATTTGTGTAAACGTTGAAGTATGATGTTATGATCATGTTTGGGATGATAGGAACTTGCTATTATGTTCAAGGATGGATTCTAGTGTGATAGAACGTGTTAAATTAGTTGTATGGCATGTTTGGATAATCATGGGTGATAATTGGAATTGGTAATCATGTATGGTTTGGATGTTGTGTAGTAGTAGGACATCATGCTTGGGTCTGGTAATTGATTGTTGTGATGTTGTGAATGCAATGTATATGCTTAAAGAATTTGGTTATGATCATTATACACGCGTGCGGATCTGAGGCCCCTACTTAGTAGGATTGGCAGGGTTTAGGATGTGAAGTCGTGAGTGGCTTCACATGGCATGTGATGAATGGTTGAACCTTGTATGACATGTTAGTTGTATTGTAACTAGTGGTTATGTTAATGTGCTAGATTCGCATGACTTGTATAGTACTTGATTGTATGATGATCTATGTGATACACCTGGTTGATATAGCATATGTATGATACTGTTTGAATGTTAATCATGTATGTTGTATGTGCTCATTGGCTTTATTTGTATTATAACCCATAATGTCACCAACGGGTCAAACGGGTCAACTAGGTCAAACGTGTCTATTTTTCTGGAAGCTTGAGTCTTTGGTTTTGGTATGATTAGGGTTTCACATGTCTTTTATTTACACGTACTTATGTACTCACATGATCTAGGTAACCTGTGAAGGTTGGCTATCCTCTCGTTTCTCAAAATAAACCCTAGGTACCTTTGCATACATCAGGTGAGTTCATGCCCCACTCTTTACTTAATCTCTTTTGGGGGAGATAGCATACTGGTATTTATACGAACGCTTTCATTATTTAAGTTGTGTAAAATATTAATATAGTGTTGTTTACCATGAGAAAAGTCCTCACACTTTTGAATTGTTAATATTAATAGCGGGGAAACTTGGGTAGTACTACTGGGTCTGACGAGCCCCACCTGTGTGACTCGAGGTCAACCAGGTGCAATTTGTCCTATTGATCATTGTCACGACATGGTAAGTCGTGGCAGGAGGCAACAACTATCACAGTCAGCTTCAATTGCAAAATCACTATGTATTAGTATTTACTGATAATAGACTAGCTATCTATTATCATACACTGCTTATATTTATCGCAACTGTTTACATGTTTATTGAACTCAAACTCTTGAACTCACCAACCTATGTGTTGACATTTTAGTATGCTTTTCTCAGGTCCTTAACTCGCTTGCCATAGGAGCACTGCACTGTTCACTGCATTTTAAGACACTTTGCTTCAAGACAAGTTGACATTTAACAATTATAGTATACTCTTTGGTTTGGCACTTGTTTTGCCATAAGTTATACTTTATTGACTTGGGTTGTTTTCAAAAACGCTTCCGCATTGTTTAAAGTTGGTATTTTGGTTAATTATGTTTAAATTATGGCATTTAGAGTCGTTCTGAGTAACTATTGACTGTGATCCTGGTTTGTTCACACGCCTCGCAGTAAAACTCCGCAAGTGGATTTTGAGGGTGTGACAGTATGAGTGCACGTACAACTATTATAATTAGAGAATTACAAAAATTGATCAAGTGTAAGAAACATCTACGGATGAACATTTTGTTCTTCCGTAGATATGTTTCTTACAAGTAAAATACATCCGAAGATCATCTGCGGATAAACAATCAGCTCTGAAGTTGGAAGTGAAGATCCCTTCGGAAGAACAAGATAGCTTCAGAAGAACAAAGTAACTTCGGAAGAACAATATAGCTTCAAAAGAACAAAGTAACTTTGGAAGAACAAGATAGTTACGGAAGAACAAAGTACCTTCGTAAGAACAAGACTCCTGCGGATTAACAATCACCTACGAAAGACTATGCCGTTGCGGAGTCCAAACACTTATATTTAAAATAATACAAGTGTTACAAGTCAACAAGTCAACTCGTCAACAAGACAGTTGTGCAAATCCCAAGAGATCCAGTGTTTCCTTAATAGAAACACACGTGCCTATAAATATGGATCCTAGGTTCACATCAAAAGGAGAGAGAACACACATGATAGGCGGCGACTAACATTAGATGATCAACAGAAAAACATCACATCAATTCACACAAACATAAACCCTAGTAGCCGTCACATCAACATCAACACGACCAAAGCATTTATTGTTTGTGTCATTCTTTGATTATTCATTTGTAATCATTGAACAATTTTAATACATTTTAACCAAATCCTGTTTGATTATTAATGGTGTTCGTATTATTGTGTTCGTCATTATCATTATTTATTAATCAAACAATTGAACAAGGTTAATGTTGATTCCGCAAACATTAACTTGATTTCCTTTAACACTGATAATTTCTGATTGCGATCTCAAACTGCTGCTTGAGTGAATCTTTCTTGGAGTCATTGGAGTTGGAGTACATCTGTGAAAGTGTATCAAACAGCTCTTTAGCTGACTTGCAATGCTCAAACGCCACCATGATGGAGTCGGGTGTAGCAGTCATAAGAGTCGTCATAGCATTGTTGTCTATGTTCATCTTCTTCTGTGTTCATCAGAGTAGTCTTCAACAGCCTTCTCGATCATAGCACCATTTTGTCTAGGTGTAGCAACCTTGGGCTTGTAAGCACCATTGATGATAGATAACAACATTTTACCATCAAGGTATCTGATGAAACCTTCTATGTGTCTACTTCATTGTCTAAAGTTTTCAAGGGCGATGATAGGTGCTTTAGTCATCGTCCCCATCTCAACTTCAGATTTCTGAATAAGGGACATTTTAGAGTGTGGTGAAGGGAGGAGTAAAAAAAAGTTGATTTGGATGGTAAAATCACACAATGAAGAGCCTAAAAAGCTCTATTACCAATTGCAAGATCGATATATGTCACGTAACACTTTGTTTTTTCTCAAACTTACTTAGACTCACACGGTTTCATGAAGCAGAATCTCAGAAAGAGTTTATTATAATATACTAACTTAAGAATATAAAGAAATAATTTTCAAGGTACTTGTATATATTACTTCTTAACTCAAAGTTTACAAGACTCTTACAAGCATCATACAAGAGTTACAATGAGAAACTATATATATACTATCACCTACAGCCGTTTATACTTTGATACCAGCTGGAATCCTATAACTAAAGCAGATACTACAAAACTATAGTTAAGGTATCTTAGATAATGTCTTATCTAAGATATGATAGTCATAACATGTCCATTACTTACCTTTTGTCACCAACTAAAATTAGCAACTGTACTAACAAACAAATGTGAACAATAGAATAAAGTATGGTCAACTTACATGGTCTTTTGGGAAAACGCCATGCAGTATCAAAGGTCTACAACGGAGTGTCAGAGAACAATACTTATGTCCACTGGTCCATAGCAGCATCTTTCGAAGGTTAATTGACTTCAGAAGAACAAGTTCATCCGAAGCCTTTTATATTTCGGAAGAGGCTGCTTCTTCCGTGGCTTGAAGACTTCTTCTTCGGAAGTCATTGTCTTTGAATTCTTCTAAGTCTTGAACTTCAGAAAAGAAGACTTTGTCTTTGGAAGTTGGAGCTTTTCCTTTAGAAGATGATCTTGCACTTTATTTTCGGAAGAACTCCATTTCCTTCATAAGTCCACACTTAACTTTGGAAGTCCTTTATAAGTTGCATAAAAAATAGTCTAAGTGTTTGGTTTTGGTTGCACCAGTCTTTCTAGATCCAACACATTCACAAAACAACAAGAAATGTGATTTTTTTCGGAAAGTACAAGTGATTTAATGTATACTTTGTATAAAATTTTACTAAATGAAATTACTAAACGACAACATGGAACATTTCGTGTAATGAACTCGAGAGGTATGGTGGGATGAATTTTTTATCTGGTTTCAGTGCATAAGATTTTAAGAATTTTGATATGTTGGCTTTGGGTGAAAGGTAAGAATGATCAATTTCCGACCCTATCTGCTATGGTCCAATATCTACTAATTGTTCAAGCTTTTAAGAAAGCTTCATAATCTGTTTTTTCTACTATTGGCAATATTATATTAAAACGGAGAACAAAACTTACTACTCCGGTGGTAAAGACATCCATTTGCTCGAAAGATTACTTGATACAACTAAGAATACAAGATAAATCCGCACTCAAAGGCAAATTAAAATATGAAGCCGAGATATACGATACGAGGTAGAATGTGGATTGACAGCCGTAATAACTGACGACGAAACAACACTTGATGAAAAAACCCTAGTTTATACACATCTAGACCGAACCACATATTTAGGCTATGCTTTGTCATATGTATACAATCCACGTACATATTTATTTACACACTTGAAGTATTTTATAATATATACGCACATCAATAATCAATATGAAAAAAAAAATACAAACACTTCCAAACAAACACAAAAAAATATCATTTAAGAACATACAGTTTTACGAATTGAGAACCTGAAGTTCTCTTAAATGTATATTAGAAGCCTTACTTTGACGGGAAGAAACACAAGAGAAAGACATAAACCGACTTGGGGCGAATATATTAAGCAGAATTTAATTAGTTACTTGAAGACATTATCTGGAGTAAAAACATCTACAATGGATTTCTTATAAATGTGTGTTCGCTGTATTATTATAGCAAATGATTATGAGTGAACAAGAAAAATGTTAATGTTCATTTATATATTTTGGTTCGACACAATAATTTTTTTAATATTTTTAAAAGTGTTTGTGAATGAAAAAACAAAATAAGAGTAAAATACATGAATGGTCCCTAGGGTTTGAGTTTAATTTTGGATTTACTCCCTAAACTTAAAAATTTTTGGAGTTGGTCCCTAGTTGCACAATTTGCTTTCGAGGATGATTCCTATATTTAACAATGTTAGATTAATCGGTTAGTTTTAAGGGTATTTTTGTCATTTTAACCGTAAATTGCCTCTTTTTAAAAAATATGAATAAGATCGACTTATTTATTCCCTCATCCTGTCATTAGTTCATCGACATCCCTTCTTTGGCGGTCCAGCTCCCTTGTCCGGTTTCACTTGGCCTTAGATCTTCATGATTCTAACAGAAGAAATGTGGATACATGTGTCGAGATCTCATATGTGTCCTTAATCATACATTTCGGAACGTTTTGGTAGATAGTTGTTGGAGCATGTGGTAGTAACCATTGCATTGGGTGTGTGTAGGCATGTAATTTGGAAGCAAGAAACACACAATCATACACGATGAACACACACATGAAGAACACAATCATGGACGATTTGCTTTGAACTTAAACCGTGAGCTAATATCCATACTCAATCTCCTTGAACTGAAATCGAAACTCATTAGAAGTTTTTGAGAAATATGATGTGAACTAAACACATTTTCAACAAAGAATGTTCCCAAAAATCGAAACTCATTTTTGCGATGTAAACTAAACACATTTTCTACAATAAATCGCAGAAATAGAACACCGTCATTTGAATGAAACACCCAAAATCAAAGCACATTTTCAACGACGAATGTTTCCCTCGATCGTCTTCAAGTCAACACCTCTGTCGATGTGAACATCATTTTGAGATGGGTTAACTTTTGAGAAATATAATATGCAGTCCATTAACAGATATCGAAGATGAGGATTTAAGGTTTTTCTTTTTTTAATTTTAAATTTTTTAAAGAGAGGGTAAAAGGATAAATAACATAGTTTAATCAGATAACTTAACCTCAGCTAAGTTGTTGAAGGACCAAAAGTGGAAGTAGACGGTGTGATAAGGGACCAAATACGTAAAATATTAAGTTTAAGGATTAAATTCAAAATTTATCTTAAACCGGAAGGACATGCATGTAATTTATAATAAAAGATATAAAAAATATTTTTTAATTAAAAAAAGAACAACGACTTTTTGTGCAGCTATAAGAATACAAATGAAACCCGAAATAGTGTACTTTAGAATACGGGTGTCTGCTACTTCTAAAAGAATACATGTTCTAGCAACATAAAGTTGGAGCATTATTTCCAGGGGAAAAGATCCGAACCTCTTCTTTTACATGATCTCTTTAAACCCTAAATGTTTTCGAACACATCGCATCAATATTATATATTATATACGACCCACTGATTTACTTGTTTCTAAACTAAAGATGTTGATAGTTGAAAACAACCCAACCTGTCTCCAAAAGAAACCTCAAATAACACTTTATAGAAAGTACAGAAACTTTACCACTATACACTAATCAAACCAACCAATAAATAAAATTATAAATCATTAATAATATCTCAAGTACAAGACTAAAACAACCATCATCCATTGTTGACTAAAAAGAAATATATTTAACTTGCCTTTGGCCTAATCTCAATCCCTTGAATGATCAGACCAGCCTTCCAGTTCCCTCCTTTGACCTCCATTATGTTCATATCAAGCTCCCCATCTTTCCCATTTTCGTTGTAAAACTCGCCCAACTCGATCTCGAGCCACCCATCTTCCCTGCGTTTTGGGCCGTCTTGAGGTGGGTCTGTATTCAACCGACTTCCTATACGTCTTAAATGGCCGAACATCCCCATCCGTCTTCTTCCTGGTAGCGTGTACCCATACTCATACCTTTGCCTCTGGCTGGCTTCAGGGTCAAGGAAAACCGTTTTGACTTGACTCTCGGATTGATTCTCAACACCGCTTAAACCGATTGAAACTTCAGCAGGATGGTATTCAAATCCATAAGTGTGTGGTGTTGATTTATACACGAGGTAAGCTGCATACCGAGTGTTGGTTGACAGCAAGGAAGTATTTATTCTACCATGAACTTCAAGCCAACATACACTAATAAGTTCAGCCACCTCAGAAAACCTGCAGTTAGGATCAAATATATAATTTTAGAATAATGTTGTATTGTTGTGTTGACTATCAACGAAAAGTCAAATCAGAAAAGGAGGGAGATATAACCTTGAATCCGGGACTGAAATCCATCGCCAGTACCTAGGGGTATCGCCCCAGATGATCGAGAGGTCTCGTGCAGCCACCATGAAGCATTTTTTCCCAGTCAATTTATGTAACCAGAAGCTCTGTAACAACAACAGACTCAGAGTCATATGCTAGTACAATATGATGGGATTAAACACACAGTCATTTTGTACTCGTGGAATAACCAGTTTACAGTTCTTGAACAGAACATATTGTAATTATAAACTTGTATCTACTTATGGTCAAAATAATAGAAGAATTGAAGAATGTATGAAGTTGCTGCAAGGGAACTGCTTTGAGACTAGTGTAAAAATACCTAATTATCCCTCACTTTAAGCTTCTGCTTATTATACAGGCCAAACCACATAAAAATATATCCAACTTTGGATATATAATTATATACCGAACTCTTAAATTCCTGTGTTATTTTATGCATAGACGTGGCAGCCATCTACATTGCAACATCGTGATAGACAAGCAACACATCATCAATTTACAAGTTATAGATCAAGAACTGAAAGCTTGGTACATTAAAAGGTAAGTTTTAGAGTCCAATATATACATATAACAATTACTGCAATGTTGGATGCATTTTAAGCAGCTTATCCTATTAGATTATGATTCATTGCAATAACCACATTCAAAAGAAACAAACAACCAGGATATCCCTAACTTGCATACCATAACTAAGTCATAATAACTGATTTTTAGATTAAATCTCCTTGTCATTTGCCAGGGGTAGAGTTTTCAACTCAGAATGAAAAAGTGAAGTTTCAATGTCTATGTTAATTTCAATAGAAAGAAGACAGAAAATATGGAAAGATCTAGGGCGAATAAAGACAAAGATCGAAACAATCTCCTCCACTGTAAGATCAGGTAATGTCGCACGTGGTATGCAAAACCAAATCATAACATGTGACGAATTCAATCGAGTGGTTCACTTATTACAAAGAGCCATATTTATCAATATAGCTTATGCACTGCAACAACCTAAACCGAAATCCTACTCAAATTTGTGAAGAGAGAAATATGTTAATTTTGGTAGCCACAGTCTGGCCTTTGGCAAACCAATCCACATTGCCTTAAGGATATAACCCTTGTACGGATCATCAAGTGGTTTAAGAACAATGGCTCTTCCAATTCTAAGCAAACAAAGAACACCATTTGAGTGCAGTACTGCATTTGAAATACAATAAAAATGTCATGCTGAAACCATTTCATTAAACCACATTCGAAACACAAATCGACACCAATTCGATCATCAGTTCACATTTTCTCCTACAATCTAAGTTAGGAACCTAGTATAGACCTCAAATTATGTTCCAAAAGCATGCATCACGACTCATAAATCATATAGCACATCCAATGCAAAACTTGCAAAAAGAATACACAAATCAGCATATATTAATATGCTGTTGAATCATGAAAAACACGACAGACTATAACATCCATTTAAAAACTAAAAGGATGATCTAATTCGTCAAACATAAAAACAATCAACAATCGGTCGAAAACCAGAAACCTCGAAACAGACAATTAAACAAATCACAAACAAAGGGTGAAGAATCAACCTTATTGCCCCCATCGAAGATCACGGGATTATCACATAGCCACATATAGAGCTCCTTCTTCGAACCACCGCCACGGCCACCGCCACGGCCACCGTCGTCGGCCGCCGGTAGAACCTTCTGGTAATCGGGAGGGAGGAACTTCTCCCACACAGCGTCCCATTCAGCGGCTGATCGGAAAAGCGAACAAACCAAGGACAGCGTACAGACGTCCCTAGGGCTCGTACGAGCCATGGCGTTTGCGATGAAGCCTTCGGGCAACGATTCGAAGAAATTATCAACGTTTTCATTCTCCATCGAGTGAATCTGTGTGGATATTGTATTATAATAATAATAACAATAATAATATATATGATATGGTTGAGTTTGTATGTAGGTATATATAGAAAGAGATGGGGTGTTGTGATTGTGAGATAGCTTAGGGGTGAAGGATATGGTGTGGGTTAAGGAATGAAAAGAAAAGAGTGTGGTGAAAAGGGGCTTTTAAATGTTAATATATTATTGTCTGACATGTGATGTGGTTTCACCGGGTGAGATTCAGATTGATATTGAGATTGAGAGACAAAAAAAGAAAGCGGCTGACAATCGTAGGATACGACGTGGACGATTCTCTTTTACCCGGTCTGGTGACGTGGATAACATGGTGGATTTCTATTCAACATGTAAAGTTCTTCATTATTATTATTATTATTATTATAATAATAATAATTATTATTATTATTATTAAAAACTAAAGACTATAGACTTTTTTTTTGGTTTTTTTGATTTATAGGTTTTTGTTAGTTGAGTTTGATGACCCACACTCATCCCACTCGGGCTTGATTTCTACAAAATAAAGGGGGGATAAACTGAGATCTTGAAAAAACCGGGGAAATCCTATGGAAGTTTGGGACAAGTCGGGAATACCGCTTCTCCGATTGTACGAGATGCTACTACGCGGTGCATATTCATCGGGATTTACCGGACCACGCATTAACTTTTTGAAAATTCTTTTATTAAATAATTTTTAGGAAAAACTAGGATGACAATATGTAAAACGGAAAAAAAAGATGAAGGGTTGAGGAAAATGAGGAAAATGAGAAAAATTGATGTGATGTTGATGTGTCACATGGAAAAGAAAAGGACATGGGACGGTTGTTAGTGGCCTAAGAAAACATTGTTTGCTTTACCTTCAGATATCATGCATATAACTAATCTTCGACAAGACAGTATGTATCTATCACATATCTATGTTGAGACAACAAATAAAGGGCAAATGAGGGGTCTAATATATTTAGAGTTATTCCATTGCACCACAAGAGTGGGTTTCTGACGATCAACCCTCGGTTTGAGAATAAGTTAGACGTTGTTAGAAAAATAATTTGAAAAATGAGTGGATAGGTGATACAACATATGGATGTACTAGGGGGTCATGTGTTACCTAGACAATATACTTTTATAGTGGAGGATTTCTACACATTACGAGCTTAAAGGATTGTTCTTTTATTTATATGGATGTATGATCCACTCATTTTTTTATTATAGAACTAATCCTCGCATTATTGGTATAAAAAATTAAATTGGCCACAATTTGGCCTTGTTGCAAATAGGTATATGTTTTGGTAGGTGTGCTTTGTTTATACACGTTGACCCTCAAGATGCTATGTAAGTAGCTCTCATTTAATGTAACATTCGGTTATTTTCTTTGAAGCCAAAGGAAGAAGAATAAAGGGAAGAAAAAAAAAAAAAAAGTTATTTAACCCAATTTGAATGGGTTAAAAGTGTCAAAAGAACAAAATGTTTGAAAAAGTGGGTGTAAAAGGTGATGGTCGTCCATGTTGTCTGCCTACATCCTTTCATTCGGATATTTCTAGAGAGAGAAAGTGAAGGAGAGCAGAAACTCTTGGATTTTGATGAACAATAGCTAAAAAGATCGAATTTAACTGGTTACATCCTCGGTTGTGTGCTTATGTATGTTGTGTGTGCTTGGTTGTGTGTGTTTGGTGGGTTTTAGGTGTTTGAGCTCAATTTGCAAACGGGTTTGAAGAAGCCTTACCCAAAGAGCTGCAAAGGTGAGTTCTAGAACCACTCTTTTTACATGTTTTTAACTATTTTGGAGCTGGAAATGCACGTATGAATGTTTTATTAAGTTGGGTTTTATACATGTATTTATGTATGTGTGTATGTTGCGGATGGGGTTTGATTTTGGGCTATGTATGTGTTTGATGTTGTTATGGACATGTTTCTAAGGCATAGAATGTATGATTTAAGCTTAGAACATGATAGATGGTGTTTGGGGACCGAATTATGATGTTAAGGGTGTCTTAGGCTCCTCATGCGCCCAAACAGTAGCTTATATGCCCAACCATAAATAACTGCCTAAGCGTTCCTCATGCAGATGAAGAGTCTGCGGGAAAAGAACTGTTTTGTTCTTCCGCATTAACAAATGCGAAAGACCAGAAATGATGCGGACAAGTTCTGCTCTTACGCATTGGCAAATGCGGAAGAGTGGAGGAAATGCGGATGAACAATAAGACATGTGGATGAGCAAGAGGAAATGCGGATGAGCAAAGGAAATGCGGATGAGCAATGGAAATGCAGATGAACAAAGGAAATGCAGATGAGCAAAGAAAATGCGGATGGCAAAGGAAATACGGATGAGCGAAGGATATGCGGATGAGCGAAGGATATGCGGATGAGCAAAGGAAATGCGGATGAGCGAAGGAAATGCGGATGAGCAAAGGAAATGCGGATGAGCAAAGGAAATGCGGATGAGCAAAGGAAATGCAGATAAGCAAAAGAAATGTTGATGAACAATAAGAAATGCGGATGACCAATAAGAAATGTGGATGAACAATAAGAAATGCGGATGAAAGTTATGCGACTGGAGGACATGCGGCTGAAGGTCATGTGACTGAATCCCATACACCTGAATGCCATGCGACTGAGGGTCATACGCATGGAAGTTATGCGATTGAGAGTCCATACGCCTAAGTGTTCATTCTCATATAGAGTCCATACGCCCAAATGGGGTCATGCGCCCGAAGGGACATAGTTTAATTTCTGCTGTTCGGGGGAAAAGTAAAGATGTAAGTTTTGACTTGGGAGGTTCCCGGGGGTTTATATAAGTTGACTTTTGAGATCATAGATGATGTGACGGGCATGTATGATGATGTATGATTGATGATGTATGACGGTTATGTATGATTGCATGATGATGTTATGCTTATGTATGATATGTTTATTATGTTCCTTATTACGTATGTATGATGTGACTTTACGTGGTGTGATATTGTTAACGAACGTAAAGTATTATCTTAACGAAGTGAAAGATTTAAGATAATGAAAGTGGAACATAATGAATGAACGAATGAAAAGCCTTGCAAGCAACTGAAGGGAGGTTCACAACTCATTGAGAGTTGTTACCTCAACTGTGTGTGTCTATAGCGTGCGGTTTTGGCTAATTCGTAAGGGTTCATACACACAGTAAGAGTTCAGTCCTAGTGACTGCTCCAATAACGTGCGATTTCCTAATTACTGTGTGTCATGCAGCGTGCGATCTTGGCGAACCCATAAGAGGTCATACACACAGGGGGAGTTAGTCCTCATGACTACTCCATACATGCGATATGTGCGATATGTGTGATATGTGCGATATGTGCAATATGGGGTCCTTATCGCTTAACCCTAGATGATATGGCCTTGTGCTTAAGAGGGGGGTTAAGCATATGACAGGACCTAGATAAAAGTGAAAAGATAATAAATGTACAAAAAGTGAGATAAGTACGAAAAGTTCGAAACGTGCGATATGTACGAAACGAACGATGATGAAGATAAGAACTATTACCTTGATGTACGTATGATGTGTGATCATGTGCAATAATAAGGAAAATGTTTAAGCGAATGAAAGGTAATGTAATGTTTTTATAAAACTAGAACTCACTCAGCAACGCTAACTTTTTATGCATTTTCCAGTTGGTAGGTAAGGTTGCTGAGGATGGCACGGGGCGGCTACTTGGCTCTTTTTGGATGGCATCCATTTATTTTTATAATGCTTTTGTGATGTAATGCAACAAGTATTTTGTAATGTGATAACGATGTATTATTTTGCAAAAGCTTTTATAATTAAATAAAATGTCGTTTTTAATGATTCCGCTGCAATGCTTTTTTAAAGTTAATGCAAATATATGTTTTATGTGCGATGAATGACCAGCTATGAGCGTCCGGAACGGGGCCTTACAAGTTGCTATCAGAGCCAAAGTTTAAGTGAAACGGGTAAAATTTTCAAAAGAAACCTAAACTTAAACTGAAAATGGAACGGAAAGGGAAGGGATGCCAATCAAGTAGCTGCATGCCATCAGGTATTTTCTTAATGTTAACCGGTATTATGTGCGCATGTTATGTGGTTTATGTGTTGTTTGTAGATTTAGATACTGATGTAGTCAGGATAGGAAATGCTTTGGGTATGAAGAGTAAAGTAAGTGGCTAATCACAATTGGCCACTATAATTCGGGACTTACTAACTGAGCTGTTCCCTTGAATGACCAAGTTAGTGTTTGAATCTTTTAGTGTGTGTCAGAGGATGGCTGGT
The DNA here is from genome assembly GCA_025506515.1 of Flaveria trinervia. Lineage (NCBI taxonomy): Eukaryota > Viridiplantae > Streptophyta > Magnoliopsida > Asterales > Asteraceae > Flaveria > Flaveria trinervia. The sequence goes on from CM046450.1 coordinate 88,322,917, forward strand.
GGTAGATCATCTAAAGCTTCACATGGTGGAGGTCATGGTGCTAAACCACGAGCTCCGAGAGGAAGGCCTAGAGCTGAAAAGGAGGTTCATGAAGAACCCGAGAGCCCTCATCCTGAGGGTGGTGATGAGAGCGCCAATCTGAGAGCCTCAGTAAAGGAGGCTGTTGTGGAAGAAGTTCATCAGGTCATGCAGACGATCCTACCGTCTATGGTGACTGAAGTAATAAAGGCTGTAAGGGAAGGAGAAAGAAAGGAGAGGAACAAGTCCTCGGGAGAATGGGAGCGACCGGAGCCTAAAACGATTCTCTCCGATGATGAAGAGGAGGAAGAAGAAGAGCTTGCGCCGGATGCAGCACGAGGCTATAAATATAGGGCATTTCAATGATGCAAGCCCCCTACCTTTGATGGTAATGGCACTACTACTGCTGCTCACCAGTGGGTGAGAGAGATGGAAGCTGTTCTGAATATCAACAGGTGCCGAGAGGACCAAAAGATGAAGTTTGCTGCCCACTCATTTGTGGACTCGGCTTTGTGCTGGTGGGACAACATTGTCCAAGCCGAGGGTAGCTAGCCTATTGGAAGAATGAAGTGGCCAGAGTTGAAGAAGCAGGTAATTGAGGAGTTCTGTCCTCACAGAGAGATGGATAAAGTCGAGAGGGAGTTCCTGCAGCTGGAGGCGGGAACAATGACACATCAGCAATACACCATAAAGTTTAATGAGATGGCACGGCTGGTGTCGGATCAGGTGACACCTTCATCGCGAAAGATTAAGAGATATTCAGGGCTTGCCTGCGGATATTCACAGGCATATGATCGTTGCCCGAACGAGTACGTTTAGGTCGGCGGTTGATTTGGTAGGAAGACTGTATGACGAGCGAGAGGTGGTGGTGGCTTAAGACAGCAATAAGGTGGTGGTGATCAAAACTAGAATGGGAAATGGTTTGGACGTAGCGGAGCTGCTCCAAACAACAAGATGGCAAAGGTGGGTGACCGACGTGTGCTCACATCTGGTGCATGGGTGAAGAAATGTGGTAAATGCAGGTAAGTGCATTTGGGGGAATGCAAATGGGGATCAAACATCTGCTTCAAGTGTGGGAAGCCTGGTCATATGGCTAGAGAATGTGGGGTTGTAAGGTGTTACAACTATGGGGAAGGTGGCCATCTGAGTAGGGATTGCAAGAAGCCAAGGGCTGAAAGTTCGGGAGCAAAGAAGACTGGAGGAGAAGGGCAGCGGGCGAGTGCTAGAACATTCACGATGACGCAGGAGGAGGCTAGGACGGACCCTGATGTTGTGTCAGACATGTTTCTAGTAAACCAAACTTTAGCCTCGGTGTTATTCGATTCTGGTGCTAGTAAAAGTTTTATTTCTGCTGCAATCTATGCTAAATTGCTTGTTAGTAGTAAGAATATAGATACGCCCTTCGAGGTAGAAACTGCCATAGGTAAGTCTACTAGAATTTCAAAGATGATAGAGGGTTGTGACTTAGAACTAGAAGGTCACAAGTTTCCTGTTAGACTATTTGTGATGACCTTAGGCGGGTTTGACATAGTCCTAGGAAGGGATTGGTTGGCGGACTACGAGGCAAACATTGTGTTTCGCAAGAAGATGATTCGATTGACAGGGCCTGATGGGAGTTCGGTGACGGTTTACGGTGATCGAATCATGATGATTCCGAAAGTGATTTCGATGGCGGTGGCAGGAAAGTGCATGAGGCGTGCATGTAGTGCCTACTTGGCTTACGTGAAAGATGCAGATACGCCAACACCACAATTGACCGATGTACCGATGGTGTGTGACTTTCCAGATGTGTTTCCCGAAGACTTACTAGGAGTGCCACCTGACCGAGAGATCAAGTTTCAGATTGATTTGATACCAGGTGCCCAACCCGTAGCTAAGGCACCGCATCGATTGGCTCCAAGTGAGATGAAAGAGTTGATGAATCAATTGCAAGAGCTGCTTGATAAGGGGTTTATTAGACCGAGTATCTCTCATTGGGGGTGCTCTGGTCTTATTCGTAAAGAAGAAAGACGGTAGCATGAGGATGTGTATCGACTACCGCGAGCTGAATAAGTTGACGGTAAAGAATCGGTACCCGTTACCGAGAATTGATGATTTGTTTGATCAACTTTAAGGTGCCAGTTGGTTTTCGAGGATAGATCTTCGATCTGACTACCATCAGCTAAAGGTGAAAGAGCAGGATATTCCTAAAACAGCTTTTCGCACACGTTATAGTCACTACGAGTTCCTCGTTATGTCATTTGGGTTGACCAACGCGCCAGCTGCTTTTATGGATCTGATGAATCGAGTGTGCCGGCCGATGTTGGATAAATCAGTGATTGTGTTTATCGATGATATCTTGATTTATTTAAAGAGCGAGGATGAGCATGCCGGTCACATTCGAGAGGCGTTAGAGACATTGAGAAGGGAGAATTTGTATGCTAAATTCTCCAAGTGCGCATTCTGGTTGCTCGAGGTCTAGTTTTTGGGTCATGTAGTGAATCCCAAGAGGATTATGGTGGATCCAAAAAAGGTGGAGGCGGTGATGCAATGGAAGTCTCCAAAGACGCCTTCCGAGATTCGTAGTTTCTTGGGTTTGACGGGCTACTATAGAAGATTCATCCAAGACTTCTCTAAGATTGCTTCTCCACTAACCAAGTTGACCCGGAAAGATGTAAAGTTTGTATGGGTTCAAGCTCAAGAGAAGGCTTTTGAGGAGTTAAAGGCGAGGTTGACTCAAGCTCCTATCTTGTCGTTACATAATGGAAGCGAAGATTTGGTGGTTTACTCAGATGCTTCCTACTCGGGGTTGGGGTGTGTCTTGATGCAGCGATGAAAAGTTATAGCCTACGCATCCTGACGGTCGAAAGTTCATGAGGTTAATTATCCTACTCATGACTTGGACCTAGCAGGATTGGTCTTTGCGTTAAAGATATGGAGGCGCTATTTATACGGGATGAATTGCAACATATTCAGGAAAGATACATAGGGCCTTTCTGAATTATTGCTCGAGTAGGAGAGGTGGCCTATAGGTTGGGGTTACCAGAAGAGTTAAATGGAATTCACCTGACATTCCATGTACCTTATCTGAGAAAGTGTTTAGCAGACGAGGATATGATGTTTCCACTAGAGGATATCGAGGTAGATGAACGGCTCAATTATGTGGAGCAATCGGTGGCGATCATTGTTCATAAAGAGAGGTCGTTAAGGAATAAAGTGGTTCCTCTTGTGCGTGTACAGTGGAAGCACAGGAAGGGATCTGAGTCTACTTGGGAGACTGAAGTGGAGATAAGATAGCATTACCCACGATTGTTTGAGGAATAACAAGTTTTGAGGACGAAACCTATATAAGGGGGTTGATTTTTAACACCCGGTTATTTTCTTTGAAGCCAAAGAAAAAAGAATAAAGTGACGAAAAAGAAAAAAAAGCAATATAACCCAAGTTGAAGGGTTAAAAGTGTCAAAAGGACAAAATGTTTGAAAAAGTGGGTGTAAAAGGTGATGGCCGCCCATGTTGTCTGCCTACATCCTTTCATTCGGATATTTCTAGGGAGAGAAAGTGAAAGAGAGCAGAAACTCTTGGATTTTGAAGAACAAGAGCTGAAAAGATCGAATTCAAGGTAAGAATTCGTGTGTTTAAGATGTTCTTAACTGGTTACATCCTCGGTTGTGTGCTTATGTATGTTGTGTGTGCTCGGTTGTGTGTGTTTGGTGGGTTTTAGGTGTTTGGTGGGTTTTAGGTGTTTGAGCTCAATTTGCAAGCGGGTTTGAAGAAGTCTTACCCAAAGAGCTGTAAAGGTGAGTTCTAGAACCTTTCTTTTTACATGTTTTTAACTATTTTAGGGCTGGAAATGCATGTATGAATACTTTTATTAAGTTGGGTTTTATACCTATATATATGTATATGTGTATGTTGTGGATGGGGTTTGATTTTGGGCTATGTATGTGTTTGATGTTGTTATGGACATGTTTATAAGGCTTAGAATGTATGATTTAAGCTTAGAACATGATAGATGGTGTTTAGGGACCGAATTATGATGTTAAGGGTGTCTTAGGCTCCTCATGCGCCCAAATAGTAGCTCATACGCCCAACCATAAATCACTGCCTAAGTGTTCCTCATTCGGATGAAGAGTCTACGGGAAAAGAACTGTTTTGTTTTTCCGTGTTAGCAAATGCGGAAGACCAGAAGTGATGCGGACAAGTTATGCTCTTACGCATTGGCAAATGCGGATGAACAATAAGAAATGCGGATGAGCAAGAGGAAATGCGGATGAGCAAAGGAAATGCGGATGAGCAAAGGAAATGCGGATGAGCAAAGGAAATGCGGATGAGCAAAGGAAATGCGGATGAGCAAAGGAAATGCGGATGAGCAAAGGAAATGCAAATCAGCAAAGGAAATGCGGATGAGCAAAGGAAATGCGGATGACCAAAGGAAATGCTGATAAGCAAAGGAAATGTGAATGAGCAAAAGAAATATGGATGAACAATAAGAAATGTGGATGAACAATAAGAAATGTGAATGATAGTTATGCAACCGGAGGAAATGAGGCTAAAGGTCATGCGACTAAAACCTGTACGCCCGAATGCCATGCGACTGAGGGTCATATGCATGGAAGTCATGCGACTGAAGGCTATGCGACTGAGAGTCCACACGCCTAAGTGTTCATTCGCATATAGGTTCCATACGCCCAAATGGGGTTCATGCGCCCGAAGGGACATAGTTTACTTTTTGCTGTTCGGGGGAAAAGTGCAGATGTAAGTTTTGACTTGGGAGGTTCCAGGGGGTTTATGTAATTGACTTTTGAGGTCATAGATGATGTGACGAACATGTATGATGATGTATGATTGATGTATGATTGATGTGTGATTGATGATGTATGATGGTTATGTATGATTGCATGATGATGTTATATTTATGTATGATATGTTTATTATGTTCCTTATTACGTATGTATGATGTGACTTTACGTGGTGTGATATTGTTAACTGTCACACCCCAACCGACGGCGGAATCATCGGGGCGGACGAATGGGAGACGATTGCTCATAGCTCATGGAACTAATTAATTTGAAATAATATTAAATGTCATTATTTATTAAAACATTACAAAACAAATAAGTTCATACATTACAAAAGCATCAAACAAAGATATAACGTGTTAAGTTAAACTAGGTCCAAGTCTTATATGAGCATGAAGAGAAATCACAAGTAGATAACCTGAAACATGTTAAAATAAAAGGTCAACTTTGAAAGTTGGTGAGATTTCCATAGTTTTCAATACATAAGTATATAAAAGATGGCAATTCATGTTGTAAGTTAGAGAACAAAGTAACGAGGGATGTAAGACAGAATGCATAATCAAACGTTGACAAAGTTTTACAAGTCTCAAACGTTTACAAGTATACGATTAACTAAGTGTACTTGGATCAACCAAGTAGGCTTGTCAGGCCCATAGATCTATGACGTCAACAGGCTAGCAATAGTTAATTATTGTACATATATTCGACATTACATGGTAGCTATAAAGTTCAACTAACCACAACACACAAGTAAATTGCCATAAGTTTACAAGAATCAAACGTTTACAAGTGCCATGGTTATAAAGTAACATGTTTCTCCCCAAAGTGTGAAAATATGAAAAAGGGGTATAGAATACTCACATGGAAAACTCAAATGGACAATAAATATAAGAATGATGATAAGAGAATAAATGAGGCTCTAACGGTTTCTTCACATTTCAACCTAATGGTTGATGTATCAGAATTAGAGCAAATATGAGATTCAAGAATAAATAGGAATTAGGGTTTTATTTGGTATTTGGGGATTATTAATAAATAAAATAAAATCAAACAATCGTTTATGTTTTGGTTCAATAATGTTAGAATCAATCAATTAAATATAAGAATTATAGTGAATGATTCAATAATTTATTGAATTATCATGATGTGTGAAAAGAAATAATTAATTTAGTAATTAATTATTTAAAAATTTGATATAGGTATTTAATTGAATATTTATTTAGATGGCTTTAAAATTATTAAAATTCTTTTATATAGTTTTGAACTTCTAAACAATTTATTATAAAAAACCTTATAACCAAAGTTTATAAAACTGATTTTTTTTATTTTTTTGAAATTTTATATATTTTTAAAGGCTAGAAAGCCCTAAAAAACAACTGAGGTTGTCCGGGTTCGAACTCGGGACCTCCGGATGGACATGCGTGGGACTTACTAGTGAATCTAGGCCTTAGCCGCGTTAGGAAAACAATTTTTAATTTACAAAACCACGATTTCAAGAAAATCCCCAAAACATAAGAACCCTAGATTCGATTTGAGCTAAATTGAACACCGAATCGTACGATTTAATCCAATTAACGTTGGGGCTTTGTTTCCCGATGTTGGAACGAGTATAATGATATGTATAACTTACATGATTGTTTTCGAATTGATGATGAACCATAAGAAAGATAGCCGCGACTGATGGCTAGTCAAGATCCGTAATAACAATGCCAATATGGTTCAATTAATGAATGAAAAAGCTTCCAAGGTTGATGAGGAACAGAAGCCCTTTATCAATTGTATTCGAAGATGCTCCGAAGATGGATTTCGACAATGATGCAGGTCACCATGACGTTGATGATCAGAATTCAAGGTTTGTGTTTGTTTCAGGTGCAATTGAGAGTGATGAATGCTAGATTAGTTAGAGGATGGTTTATGTTCGTTTAGTTAGATTATTATTGAGATTTAATGCTCGAACGGCGAAGAAATTGAAGATGTTTCGGTTATGTGTTCGATTAATCATAGTAACCGATGATTAAACACGTTTAAGTGGTGCATTCAAGTTTGAAGTGGGTTCTAGAAAGATTGGGGAACAGTTTTGTCTTGAATCGACCGATTTCAATAGTTTATAGCCTCGCCGGAGTTGGCCGGAGATGGCCGAATTCGGCGGGAAAAACGATGGGGAAGTGGGTTGGTTTGTGTATTTTACAATTTGGTCCCTCATGTTTACCATGTTTAACATTTTATGTAAAACCTTTTAAATTCAAGTTTTAACATTTTATGCAAGATCAGGTTTGTCACTTAAACACTTGGATTTCTCTCAAACTCACCTATAGAAACACTCAATTCAGATGAAGTAAAGTCTTTTACAAGAGTTGATAATAATATAATAAGTAGTAAAGGAACACACAGAAATAAATTTTCAAGGCACTTGTATATATTAATTCTCAACTCAAGATATTACAAGACTCTTACAAGCATGATATATTTGTTACAATGAGAGACTATATATACTAGATCCTACAGCCGTATATACTTTGATACCAGATGGAAACCTAAGACTAAAGCATATACTACAATGCTAAAGTTAAGGTATCTTAGATAAAGTATTATCTAAGATATGGTAGTCATGACATGTCCATGACTTACCTTTTGTCACCAACTAAAGATGGCAACTATACTAACATCAAAGGTAAATAGTGGATTAAAGTATGGTCAACTGTATGGCTTTTGAGAAAACGCCATGCAGTATCTCAGAGATTTGTAGTGGAGTGTCAAGAAGGCCATACTTATGTCCACTGGATAATAGCAGTGTTTTCTGAAGGTAAGTTGGCTTCAGAAGAACAAGTTTTTTTGAGCCCACTTATACTTCGGAAGAGGCTTCTATACTTCTAAGGCTTGAGGACTTCTGTACTTCGGAAGTTGACTTCAGATCTTTCTTTCTAAGTCTTGAACTTCGGAAGTTGGTTCTTTATCTTCGGAAGTTGGAACTTTTCCTTCGGAATTAAGCTTTACACTTTGTCTTCGGAGATCTCCTTTTTCCTTCGGAAGTTCCACACTTGGCTTCGGAAGTCCTTTATTTGTTGTACCAAAATCTTTTAAGTGACTTGGTTTTGGTTGCGCCAGCCTTTCTAGATCCAACAAACTCCCCCTAGGCTGATGCTACCAAAACCTCACTTATTCCTCGCTTCTCAAGCTTTCAACACTAGGACAAAGATATTTGTCAGTCTCTTTGTTCTTCCCGGAAGTGGTGCTGAGAAGCTTGTACAAGTCATTGATGGATAGGAGATCCAATCTATCACTCTGAATGACATGTACCCTTTGTTGTGCCCCCTTGAAAAGAGTTAGTTGACGGGATTTATAGTCATATTCCCATCTAACTATGGATTCTAGTTCAGGGCCTTCAACCATTTGTAAAAAGGCTTTGGCTTGGGTTGCTGATCCCTTCCTTCCTCCTCCTCTCTCAGTTTCAACTCTGCTTCAACCTTGCTTCTAGTAGTTAGCTCGGCCATATGAAGGCTGCCTAGATGATTTATGATATGAGCAGCTACATTAGAGTTTGAAGGGTTGGAGAATGTCTTCTCTGCTAACTCAGCAATATCAAATCTGCTTAAGTGTAGCAGAGATGAGGCACTCAGCCTGTTGAGCTCTCCATTCTCTATTTCAACAACAAAGTTGTGAGAAGAGTTTTCGAACCTCCACCGGATGATCTTCTTTCTAGGTGCAAGAGGTTGTCTTGGCACCCGATTGCTTTTCTTGGTATCCAGTAGAGTCACCAGCCTTCTCCTTAGCTTCTTTTCTTCCTCATTCAAAGTGTCTGAATTGAGGCCAAGGAGATTTGCATCTTGGTCCAATGTTCCTCTAGGCAGATCAAGAAATTGATCTCTAGTGAGGGAACTTGAGGATCCGTCAACATAGGTCAATTTGACAGAGTCCTCCACACAGGAAATATAACTCAGAGTTGTGCATTTTATGAGCTTTGTCTTGACTGCTTTGAACTCTTCTAAGGAGAGATGTTTAGAAGGCTGAGGGGATGGTTTAATGGGTTTTTGGGTAGGTTGAGGTGTTTGGGTTCTGGCTAGACTTTTGGGTTGGAGGATGGGAAGTTTAGGTGGTTGAGGTGAAGGAGTTGGTAGGAGTGATGGTGTAGGTTCAGGGGTGTATGGTTCAGTGGTTGGTTTGGTTTTGATGGGGAGTGAGAAGGGTATGGTTTCATGTTGAGGTTGGGTTTGGAGTTTGGATTGAGTGGTTGCTTTGAAGGTTATCCCCTGTCCCCTTCTGTACATCTCCTTTCTCTTCCCCGTGCGAATGTCAGCCTTAATGTCACTGACATGTCGCTGGAGAGTCTTTTCTGACATAGGACCCCCCTGCCTGCCCGAGAAGCCATGAGCTCTGAGATAGCTTTTCATCCAGGCTTTGTCACCTATTTTCTTGGCAACGATCAGTCCTGCTTCCTCTTCCTTCTTCTTTTTCTTCAAAAGCTTTTCCTTTCAGCTCTCTTTCTCTCTTTCCTCATTTGATCTTGCTCTTTGTTGAAGAGCCATAGATCGTATCATTGTTATGTGGAGGTAATTCTTCTTGAGAGAAACCTCTGGAGGTTAGGAAAGTTATCCCGTCCCTCCTGAGCTGTACATCAGCTTCTTTTTCCTTCTCTCCCTTCTTCTTCCAAGGCCAACCTTGCAGCTTCTTCTTTTTGCTGTTTTAGGAGCAAGGTTGCCTTTTCCAGCTCTATTAATTCCTCTAATGGTAGCAGGAGTGCATCCTCAGTTGCAGCTTCTAGACTAACAAGTCTATCGATAATCTCTACCCTTTTTGGTTGTTGACTGCCTCCTGGTTGGCTGCAGCTGCTTTGGTACTTGCAGCTAACAGTTTTCCAGTTGTTAGCCCACCTTTTCTTTTGAGTTTCTTCAACCATTCTTCCTCCTAAAGCTCTTCCGAAGTCATCTTCCTCTTTCCTTTGATGTCTTCAGAAGTACTAGACTTTGGGGGTTCTTGGATAGAAGATTTACGTTAAGCAGTAGAGATGGGAGTTGGAGTTAATGCAGATGTTGGAGCTAAGGTTGAGTAAGAAAATCTTCTCTATTAACCTCAGATACGAGTTCTAGGATTGCATCTGTGACTATTAGATCATCGGATAATGAGAATAGTCCTTCCGCAGCAGCTATCTCAGCTTCGGAAGTTTGAACTTGTTCTTTCGAGGCTTTGAATTGTGCTTTGGAAGTCTATGAAAATGCACTATCTGTCCCAACAGTTTCAGTTGCTAGGCCATCTGTCCTTGTTTCCCCTTCGAAGTTAATCTTAGGTTCCACTTGGACCTTAGGTTGACCAACTTCCTCAACAGTGGTAGAAGGTGCATTTAACCTCCGAAGCTCTTGAGCTCCGAAGTAGATCACAGACATATCAGGGCTTGGCTGTTTTATGAGAGATTCCAATAGGAACTTGTTAAAACCTATTGAGATCTTGGAGCATCCTTTGATCCATTTGAATAATGACTGGAGGAGGCTCAGGGAAGATTGAAGCTTGTTGCACAGGATATTTTGATTTCAAGGAAGTGAGAGCTTGACTTTGGGATTCCTCTTGTCTTTGACTTTGTCTCTAAACACTCTCCCCCTTTTTGGTAGCATCATCCTGAGAGCTTGATGAGCTAGAGGAAGAGGTCAAGGAGACCTGAATTGGTACATGCCTAACAGACCTCTCAATGTTTCTCAGCTAGTTTGGCCTTGAGAGTTTCAATCTCAAGTTGCTGAGTGGGACCTATCCTCTAAAGTCCTAACCTTGGATTCAAGATTTGAGACTTTAGAAAGTAGGTCTTGAATGGTAAGTTGCATTCTTCCCTCATCTTCTTTTGAAGAATCACGGGGAGATGAGGTAACATACCTTGTATGTTCATCCTCACCACCAGATATGGTTTCTAGGCACCCTAGTTTCCCTTGCTCAAAGATGTCTCTTTCAGAGTCATCTAAGGGCATGGTTGTCGTAGATTCAATCTCAGTGATGTTACCACTGGCTTGAGGATCCACTAAGAATCCTCTAGTAGTGGCAGCTGAATCTACATGAGTCCCCTCTACATCAGTGGGACTCACCTCAGTAAAGCTTTGCTGATGGGGCTAGAGACAAGAGGTCTCTCTGGCTCTATTGATCCTTGAGAGGGTGTTGTGGATCAACTTCATTGCCCTTAAGAGACATAATCTCTTCATCAGTTCCAATTAAAAGGTCTATAAAGGATATGGAAGTGAAACCTAATGACCCGGGACTTTGATCAATATCTAAAGGTATTGAGCCTGTGATAGGGCTGTCCCTTTTTGGCTGCTCAGGGGAGTATAGAGACTCACCCTAAGGGCTTTCAGCTTGGGTTGTGGGCTCATGGGTCTGAGACTGAGGAGACTCAAGACCCATATTGAGGTCAATTGTGAAGGATGGTTGGACCTCAGGCTGACTGGGAGCCTTTGTTCCACTCTAGCCTTTTTGGGTAGAACATGAGGAGCTTGTTCAATCAGAGTAGATTGAACAAGGGTTCGTTTGGGGCGTCTCTGATAAGTGATGGTGATGGGTGGAGAAGGTAGTGTTGGCATTGTGGGGGTAGTTGCTGGTGTGGGTTCATCACCTGTGGGGTTAACAAGGATGTCACCAGGAGCCGTTGGCTCAGTCATACCTGGAAGAAGTGTAGTATCTCTTCCTGTGAAGTTGGTGGACACTCTCTTCAAAGTCTTGAAGATGGTCGGCCTCATTTGAGGAGCATACAGAGCAGCTGCACAGACAAGCTTGCTCTGGTCTAGCTCGCAGTTGATTATGTGCTGGAGAAACCTGGGATACATGAAGAATGTGTCCTTCTAAAGATTCCCATGAGGTTAGTCAACACAAATCTTGAATAGTTGAAGCGGAGGCGTTTTACCAACCCATGAACAAGGCACCCAAGTTCATATGGGATTTGATCCCATCCCCTAGATTTATTCGACAAGCAGTGAAGGACTACATGTAGCAGGAACTTCCATTTGTATGAGAAGTTAAATTTGTAGACAGTTGACCTGCTAACGTCTCCACCATATCCCATTTGGAGATAAGATTTGTCCAAATCTGCTTTGGGGAATTCCGTTGGAGCGCCCTCATCATGAAGCTCTAAATGCTCCCAGATGATCTATTCAGAAACGACCAACTCCTGGCCACAGATGCTCGATCGAATGACACGAACCCCGTTTAGGGTTTCAATCTGACCATTTGCCCAAAATTCAGACATATGGTTTGAGTAAATTGTGGGGTTTACAGTTAGAGCGGTGTAGTAGGAAGATTGGGTTAGAAGGAGATGATATCTGAGAAGTCAGCATCTCTTGATGAATCAAGAAGTGCGACTTGGTTGTGCTGAGGGTTGAAGGCCATTGGAAAGTTGAATGGGAATGATTTGAGCTGGGTAAAGTTAAGTAGGAGAAATTTCTAGGGCTGTAAAATTTGCAAGTAAGAGAGTGAAACTGAACAATCGAGATTATTTAAAATATTGTGGAATGGCGGTGATGGGGGTAAGGATAAGGTGATGTGATGGTTTAGTGGATGAAATGACAGTGGCGGTAAGGTTAAAATTAGTTAAATAATCCAACATTATTAACAAAATTTTGCTTTTTACAGTGTGGAGCCCAAGAAATTTACGTTACATAGTGAAATCTCTCTTCCGAGTGTAAAACATTTCCGAAGGTAACTCGTCTTTTGAAGGCAATTCTTACTTCCGAAGCCAAATCTTTGCTTCCGAAGGTTAGAGTTGCTTCCGAATAGAGAACTTGTAAATTTCGGAAGTAGATCTGATGTACAATCAATCGCTTCTTTCGAGGCCAAAAATTCTTCCGAGAAGAAAGTTATCATTTGAGAAATTATGCTTCGGAAGATATGAGATGTCTTCTGAAGGTTAATTTCTCTTCGGAAGGAATTTACACTTAGATTTCAGAGAGAATTTCTTGTAACAGGGCTTAAATTGTATTGACACAAGACTTACATATAAAAAGGTTTTCAAAAGAGATCACATTAATCAATGTTTATCATCCCAATAGCTGTTATGAGATACTTAAACCTTTGTTCATCAAAAGCTTTGGTAAACAGATCAGCATATTGATTTGAATCAACTTTGATTAACTTGATTAGATTTTTCTCATGAATGTCTCTAATGAAATGATACCTGATGTCAATGTGCTTAGTCTTGGAGTGCTTCACCAGGATTTTCAGTAATGGAGATAGCACTGTTGTTGTCAATATGGATAGGAGTACTCATAAAGTTGAATCCATAGTCTAACATCTGATTTTGAATCCATAGCAGTTGAGCACAACAGCTAGCAGCAGCAATGTATTCAGCTTCAGCAGTTGATGTAGAGACACATGATTGTTCTTGCATTGCCATGAGATGATCCTTCCACCAAGAAATTGACATCTCCTGATCTTGATTTCTTGTCAATATTGCAGCCTTCATAGTCACTGTCAGAGTATCCATAAAGATTGAAATCCTTGTTTCTGGGATACTAGAGACCTAGTTTAGGTGCTCCTTTGAAGTATCTAAGGATTCTCTTAACAGCAGCTAGGTGAGACACCTTAGGAGCAGCCTGATATCTTGCACAAATGCAAGTAGCAAACATGATATCAGGTCTGCTTGCTGTTAGATACATCAGAGAACCAATAATTGCCCTATACTGATGTTGATCAGTATCCTCCCCTCGAGATCAGGACATAGATTATGGTTTCTGGGTATGGTGTTTTGGCAGGCTTGCAATCCTTCATTTCAAATCTTTCCAAGATTCAGAGACATATTTAGATTGATTAATGAAGAACCCTTCCTTTAGTTGCTTTACCTAATTCCAAGGAAAAAGTCCATTTTTCCCATGGAGCTCATCTCAAACTTCTTTTTCATAATGCTCCCAAAGTCCTTGCACATTTGGTCATTTGAGGAACCAAATATAATGTCATCAACATAGACTTGTACGAGCAAAATGTCCTTTCCTAACTTTCTGATGAAGAGAGTCTTGTCAATGGTACCTCTAGTATAGCCATTCTTAAAAAGAAACTGAGACAAAGTCTCATACCACAGCCTAGGTGCTTGGTGCACCCCATGTAGAGCTTTATCCAATTTGCACACATAGTTGGGGTGCTGTGGATCTTCAAATCCTGGAGGTTGGCATACATAGACTTCCCTGTCTATATCCCCATATAAAAAAGCACACTTGACATCAAGTTGGTATACTGTGAAGTCCTTGGATGCAGCATAAGCAAGGAAGATCCTTACTGCCTCAAGTCTTGCAACTGGTGCGAAGACATCAATATAATCGATTCCTTCCTCTTGAGTGTATCCTTGAACCACAAGTCTTGCCTTATTCTTGATGATCAAGCCTCTATGATCTCTCTTGTTTCTAAAAACCCATTTGGTGCCTATAGGTACTTGACCAGATGGTAGCGGACATAGGTTCCATACCTTCTGTCTTTTGAATTGAAGCAGCTCCTCTTGCATCGATTTAATCCAGCTACTATCTTTCAAGGCATCTTCTACCTTCTTGGGTTCCATCTGAGATAGAAAGCATGAGTACAAGCAGACATTCCCTTGATGAGTCTGTCCTCTTGTTCTCACACCCTCAGAGACATTCCCTATGATGTTCTCAGTTGGATGAGTGTTGTGAATCCTAAGACGAGGAATCACTTCCAGTTGCAGAGATAGATCCAGGTTAGACATATTCTGCTCAGAACTTGAACACTCTGTCCAGCTGCTATTCAAGTCATTCAATGAGGACTGATTGAATGAACGAGAAACATCATCAATAGTTGGCTATGAAGTAGTATTAACAGTTTCTGTTCCTTCAAAATACTACCTCCTTCTGCCTAGTGTTGTAGTGGATCACCTGATGAGTTTTGAGGCTCAGTAGGTGACTCACTTGTTGAAGCTTCACTATTCCTTGATATAGTTAAATTGTCGGATCTGTGAATAGTGGAACTTGATGTATTGCAGCATTTGGAGAATTTGGTCTAGGCCTGGGAAGCTCAAACAATTGATCATTAGCAGCAGCATCAGCATCATTTTGAGCACCTATTCCAACTGAAACATTCTCACAAGAGGGTTTAGAATAGTTTGGAAATAATTCTAAATCAAGATGTGATCAGGTCCATTCCCCCTAACACAAGGAGTGTGCTCATTAACAACTATATTGGATGACTCCTCAAATTGTTGATTCTTAATATTGTATACTCTGTAAGCTTTGGAGCTAGAAGAGTATCCAACAAAGATAGCATCATCCGACTTTTCATCAAGTTTGCTAAATTGTCCTTTGTGTTAAGTATGGTACACCTGCTGCCAAAGGACGTTAGAAAGCCAATGAATGGTGGCCTCTTGTTCCATAGTTCATAAGGGGTTTTTCCATGGGGCTTAACTACAAGAACTCTGTTCTGCACATAGCATGCAGTGCTGACTGCCTCTGCCTAGAATGTTAGAGCTAGCTTTGAATCAGCTAACATAGTTCGAGCAGCCTCAATAAGTGTCCTATTCCTCCTCTCAGCAACACCGTTTTGTTAAGGAGTTCTGGGAGCACTATATTGTCTGGCAATCCCTTTTGAGTTACAAAATGAGTCAAGAACGAAGTTCTTAAACTCAGTCCCTTGATCACATCTAATTATTTTAACCTTATGATCAATTTGTTTTTCTATTTTAAGAATAAAAGATTTTAATGTTTCAGCAGTTTCATCTTTAGTTCTTAAAAAGAATACCCATGTGAATCTTGTAAAATCATCAACTATCACAAGGCAATATGATTTCCTTCCAATGCTCATTATACTTGTGGGACCAAAAAGATCCATGTGTAATAAGTGCAATGGAGTAATGATAGAGTTAACACATTTGGATTTATGAGACGTCCTGTGTTCTTTCCCTTTCAGGCATGCAACACAGTTGTCTTTGCAGAAAAACTCCTTTTTAGGAAAACCATGTACCAAGTTGTTTTTAGCCAATTTATTCATTGTCTTAAAATTTACATGACACATACGTTTATGCCACAGTGTTGACTCATCACTATCAGCTTTGGAAAGAAAGCATGACACTTCACCCATTGGGGAAGCATTGTTCATATCAAGCTTGTACATATCCCCTTTCCTGGGAGATCTAAGAAGCACCAATTCAAGAGGAATTGTCATCCCTGGTTTGAGGATAATGCACTCATGTTCTGTGAAAAGAATTTGGGGCTTTTGATCACAGAATTGAGAAACTCTTAACAGATTGTTTCAAGCTGTTTGATACATACCATGGATATACTCCCTCTGCAAAATATATCCTCCGACCTCACCTCCAAACTGGACAGGACTCTCCATCATAATGTTGAAATATTAAGAGTGAGATCTGTTCCCTGTCATGTGCCTGCATCCACATATCCAATCCAATGTTGTTATTCTTGTCATATGGATGTCCCTGCACATAAGATGAGATGATTAGTTTTGATTGGAAACCCAGCTTTATTGGTCTTGGGTTCATCCAAAGATAATGACATAATTGAACCACAATATATGCATGTGGGTTCAATGGATGTCTTTGAAGAAGAGGTTTGGGCTATAACATCTTCCTTGATCTTCCATTCCATCCCTTGGTTGATCATGGAGGATGAGCTTGTTGAAGCTTTTGTAACTTGGCATTCTTCCAAAGATTCTTTCTTTTCGGAAGAAACCTTCACCACCCTTTCTTCCGAAGCAGTCTTCTTCTGGGATGGTTTCAAGGGGACTCTTTTGTTCTTCTGAGTCTTGACAGCTTTAGCTTCTAAAGCCTTTTTCCTTTCGGAAGAAGAATCTTGTTCCGAAAGAAGCCTTGCTTCGGAAACAAGCTTTCCCCTTTTCATCACTCGAACCATTTGATATGGTCCAAATGAGAATCATTCCCTAACTCCTTCCTTTTTAACATTATTTGCATAATGTGTGCTAGCAGGATTGTAGTAACAATCTTTGGCCATGTGGTTTTGCAAACCACACATTATGCATGCAATGTTAGTCTTTTGGGAATTTGAGGATTGCTTTTTCTTGTTCTTTTTATCTTCATCAGCAACTTTTCCCTTTAACTTCTGATCCTTTGGTAGGACAGGAGTGCTGGTACTACACCCCTTTCCTGAATCAGAGTTTCCATCCACCTGGAATCCATCTGAGATGAATATACCCTTTTGCTTTGGGTCTATCTTTAGCTTGGACTCAGCCACTTTCTTGGCAATTTTCTGCCTGCCTTAGCTCTGCTTCTTCTAGCTTTGGTGGTCAGGGTTTGATCATCATTGGTAGGGAAGGGCATAATTACCTGGTTCTTCCCTATGATGGTCTCCATAGTTGCATCATTCTTTGACTCATGAGAAGGTGGGTCAGCAGATGGAACCTCTTGCTCTTCAGTACCACACCTTGGTTGTCTTATAGACTCATAAGAGTGTGGTGGAGCAATTTCATTGGTTCCCAACCCTCATTTGTTTTGGTAGCAAAGTTTTGAGTGAGAGAATGATGCAATGATGGCTCGGAAGTTTTGCTCGGAAATAGCATACTTCCTGGCTTGAGCCTCAGCTGTAACAAGCTGGGCTTGAGCCTCAGTCAATTTGGATATTAAATCCTTTATCTGAGTCTTATAGTTTGTGTGTTCATGTTTAATAGGGACACCGTTTTCTCTAACTCCTTAATTTTTCTTGGTAGTCAGATTCAGCCCTTTTAAAGTCAGATTTCAAAACATTTAAAGACTCAATATCATATTTAATATCCATATTGTAGTCCTAATACAATTTAACCTTAGCAATACAAGCAGGAGTACAGAAATGTTCATATACCTTATTTTCATCTATTCTGGCCATGAGTGCTTGAGCAGGAGACACATCCTGTACCATGAAGCTCCAGTCAACTTCTTGAGCCATTGCATCTGTTTCAGTTGACTTTTCGGTGGGCTTTGGTGTAGAGGGATGTGTGGAGGCTTGTGGGGTTCCCGGGTTGGACTTGGGAGCCTTGCATTCCCTTGCAAAATGACCAAGTTGGTTACAGTTGTAACATTTGGCCTTGGTTTTGTCAAACCCAGATTTGCTGTTGATTGGGTTCTGGGGAAATTGCTTTTCAGTTCTCTAAAGAACTTCTTTGATCTGTAGGTTAGAAGAGCCATTTGTTGGACTATGTCCACGTATTCCATGTCATCGGGCTAAAACACTCTACATTATCAAAGCAGTATTGATAATCACTTGAGTGTCCACTTCCTGAGACAAAAGCACAGCTGTCCTAAAAGGAGCTTTGCTGAGCTTGTTGAGACCTTGGAGTCTCAGGAAATGTGATGTATGGCCCAGAAGAGCAAGATGGCTGCTGGGTGTAACTCAGGTATTGTTGAGGCTGGGAGATTCATGAGCCTTCAACAACCATTAAGGCGTTGCTAGCAGGAAGACTCAAGGGTCTGCTTGTCTAATGACCCCTCTTACTTTCCATTTCCAAACGGTAACCATCAAGGATCCCATAGAGTTCGGTCATGGTGAGTGTATTCAGATTTTATTTTCTCTTGATAGAGACACAGTAAAATATCCACTCATTGGGTAATGCACTCATGAACTTTCTTGTAAGGTCTCTGAGTTCATGAGTAATTCCTACAGATTGAAGGGAAGAAATGAGATCCATGTACCTAAAATATTGCTGGCTAAGAGTCTCTCCAGCAACATGGGTGAAGTTCTCGAACTGCTGCTTCAGTGAGTCCTTCTTGGAGTCATTTGAGCATGAGTACATTTGAGCAAGCGCATCAAATAGTTCTTTGGCAGACTTTCAATGCTCAAACCCCACCATGATAGAGTTTGGAATTGCAGTCATGAGAACAGTCATAGCGTTGCTGTCAATGTCAAGCTTCTTCCTGTCTTCATCAGAATAATCTTCAACAGCTTTCTCGATCATGGCACCGTTTCCACCAGCTACTTTTGGCTTATACGGGCCATTGACAATGGATTTCCACATTTTGCTATCTTGATATCTGATGAAGCCCTCCATTCTTCTGCTCCAGGACCTGAAGTTTTCAGGGGTGATGATGGGTGCTTTGGTCATTGTCCCCATCTCCACTTCAGATTTTTTGAGGGCCATTTTGAGTGAAGTATAAGGAGGAGTGAAAAACAGGTTGATTAGGATGGTAAGATCTCACAATCAAGAGCCTAAGAAGCTCTGATACCAATTGCAGGATCGGGTTTGTCACTTAAACAGTTGGATTTCTCTCAAACTCACCTATAGAAACACTTAATTCAGATGAAGTAAAGTCTTTAACAAGAGTTGATAATAATATAATAATTAGTAAAGGAACACACAAAAATAAATTTTCAAGGCAATTGTATATATTACTTCTCAACTCAAGATATTACAAGACTCTTACAAGCATGATATATGAGTTACAATGAGAGACTATATATACTAGATCCTACAGCCGGATATACTTTGATACCAGCTGGAACCTAAGACTAAAGCATATACTACAATGGTAAAGTTAAGGTATCTTAGATAAAGTATTATCTAAGATATGGTAGTCATGACATGTCCATGACTTACCTTTTGTCACCAACTAAAGATGGCAACTGTACTAACATAAAAGGTAAACAGTGGATTAAAGTATGGTCAACTGCATGCTTTTGAGAAAACGCCATGCAGTATCTTAGTGATTTGCAGCAGAGTGTCAGGAAGGCCATACTTATGTCCACTGGATAATAGCAGTGTTTTCCGAAGGTAAGTTGGCTTCGGAAGAACAAGTTCTTCCGAACCCACTTATACTTCAGAAGAGGCTTCTATACTTCCGAGGCTTGAGGACTTCTGTACTTCGGAAGTTGACTTCAGATCTTTCTTTCTAAGTCTTGAACTTTGGAAGTTGGTTCTTTATCTTCGGAAGTTGGAACTTTTCCTTCGGAAGTAAGCTTTACACTTTGTCTTCGGAAGATCTCCTTTTTCCTTCGGAAGTTCCACACTTGGCTTCAGAAGTCCTTTATTTGTGTACCAAAATCATCTAAGTGACTTTGTTTTGGTTGCGCCAGCCTTTCTAGATCCAACACTCATGTTTACCATGTTTAACATTTTATGTAAAACCTTTTAAATTCATGTTTTAAAATCTACAATCTTAACCCTTAACTTTTAAAGCCTAATTTAAAATAACCTAAATTATTTATAGACTTATATACTTTATAGTATTGTAGAAACTTAAAATATAATTATTCCTTTTTAAATTAGACTCATAATTAGACTTTAAACAATTTATAACTCTTTACTTTATAAAATAACACATATAGTAAATTGTTTAAAAGATTATAAATAAAAAATTAAATAACCCCATTTTTAAAGGTTAAGCTACACTTCTAATTCATATGATTCATTAGAATAAATAACATTAGTTTGATAATGATTTTTTTTTGCATGAAAGTTTAAATGAGTTCTTGTTCGGATTTAAATTGTAAAATTGGTGGATGTTACAGTCTCCCCTACTTTAAGAAATTTATTCCCAAAATTTATCACAAATAGCCTAATTTCAAGGATACGGGGAGACTTGGATTTCATGTCACGTTTGCAAGTGACACTTGGAACATTTAAACTCAATGAGTTTAAGTATGTTGTGTTGATATGCTTAAGTTTGTTAAGTTTCATAGTTCATGATTTTATGTGTCCCTTGACAAAGGGTACAAGATTATTAATTTAGAGTTTTTAGTTGATAAACGTTTGTTTATTAAACGGTTCAACACGGTTAGAAAGGTTTTTTCATGAGAAAAAACCAAGTATTAGATCGTACGAGACTAGGCTTAACGATATGAGAAATAAGTTCAAGACACTTTTGAATGGAATAGGGAATTCATAAGGGCTTCTCAATGAAACAACTTTTACAGGGTTTCAGGATGATCGATTGTTGTTTAATTATGTCTTTGAGATTTCAAAGTTACATTAGGTTAATGTCGTTACGAGAACCGTGTTTGTTAAGATTAGGATTCAATTTAGAATGAGGGCATCATTGTAACAAGTTTTCAGGATAAGTGCGGTTTTGAGGGGAAGGTGTTCGGAAAGATTATTAAGGGTCGTTAAGAGATTTGAGATAATGACTTTAAGATTCAAGGGAACAAAATCAATGAAGAAATGATTCAAAATAACAAGATGATTCGAGTGTAACGTTCGATTCACAAACCAAAAACATTACGTTGACTTATCAAAGTATTAGGTCAACTACAACCTTAATGAAGACATGCGTACCTATAAGCGGATACTCACCCCAAGGGTTCCCAGGTAAGGTAAACGGATCCATTGGTTGATTTTGATTTATATGACTACCTTGCCTAGACAGAACACCTTGAGATACAGGCATCCCACTCTTCCAGCATTACATGTTTCAAGTTATAGGACATAGACTTTGACGAGACTTGAAAACCACGAATAAAGATTCAAAAGAACATTTTGAAAATCATTTGATTTAAGCATATAATGCCTTAGAATATGATTTAAGATACGTGTGTGCATTAATAAGGTTCAAAGCATAAGAATAAGCACATAGCACATATAATCACATAATCAAGTATAAACACATAAGGCACATAAAATCCTATCTAAGCATATAAAATATATAAGAGGACTCATGTGTACAGGTACTTAGTTATAGTCTAGGTCATTCCATATCTAATAACCTAAATCCCTATAACCATGGCTCTGATACCAATCTTTCACACCCCGACCGACGGCGGAATCATCGGGGCGGACGGATGGGAGACGATTGCTCATAGCTCATGGAACTAATTAAGTTGAAAGAATATTAAATGTCATTATTTATTAAAACATTACAAGACAAATAAGTTCATACATTACAAAAGCATCAAACAAGATATAACGTGTTAAGTTAAACTAGGTCCAAGTCTTATATGAGCACGAAGAGAAACCACAAGTAGATAACCTGAAACATGTTAAAAATAAAAAGTCAACTTTGAAAGTTGGTGAGATTTCCATAGTTTTCAATACATAAGTATATAAAAGATGGCAATTCATGTTGTAAGTTAGAGAACAAAATAACTAGGGATGTAAGACAGAATGCACAATCAAACCTTGGCAAAGTTTTACAAGTCTCAAACTTTTGCAAGTATATACGATTAGCTAAGTGTACTTGGATCAACCAAGTAGGCTTGTCAGGCCCATAGATCTATGACGTCGCCAGGCTAGCAATAGTTAATGATTGTACATATATTCGACATTACATGGTAGCTACAAAGTTCAACTAACCACAACACACAAGTAAATTGCCATAAGTTTACAAGAATCAAAGGTTTACAAGTGCAATGGTTATAAAGTAACATGTTTCTCCCCAAAGTGTGAAAATATAAAGAAAGGTATAGAAATGCTCACATGGAAAACTCACATGGACAATAAGTAAAAGAATGATGATAAGAGATTAAACAAGGCTCTAACGATTTCTTCACATTTCAACCTAATGGTTGATGTCTCAGAATTAGAGCAAATATGAGATTCAAGAATTAATAGGAATTAGGGTTTCATTTTGTATTTGGGGATTTTTTATAAATAAAATAAAATCAAACAATCGTTTATGTTTGGGTTCAATAATGTTGGAATCAATCAATTAAATATAAGATTATAGTGAATGATTCAATAATTTATTGAATTATCATGATGTGTGAAAAGAAATAATTAATTTAATAATTAATTATTTAAAAATTTGATATAGGTACTTAATTCAATATTTATTTAGATGGCTTTAAAATTATTAAAAATTCTTTTATATAGTTTTGAACTTCTAAATAATTTATTATAAAAAACCTTTTGAACTTTTAGTATGAGTACAATATGTATGTTTCACAAGTTTCAAGAGTTTAAGTAATAATTTAAGGAGTAAATCTATAAACTACTTATGATATAATATAGTTAAAGGAATAGATAAATAACTAATTATTTAAATGATTATTTAAATAAGTAATAATTATTCATTTAACATATTGATTTACAAAATGTAACAAAATCATAATTAATCTATAATTAAAGGAAATAAAATGACTAGAGACAACTTAGTGATCTAAACTATTTAAAGTTTATTTTTATAAAGAAGAATAATCTAATTATAACATTTGTTATTAATATTTATATATAAAAAAATTGTTAAGGTGTTTAAAGAAGTAATTTACAGAAAATAATTAGATAACTTTTAAAATAACCAAAGTTTATAAAACTGATTTTCTATGTTTTTTTGAAATTTTATATAATTTATTTAAAGGCTGGAAAGCCCTAAAAAAATAAGTGAGGTTGCCCAGGTTCGAACCCGGGACCTCCGGATGGACATGCGTGGGACTTACCAGTGAATCTAGGCCTTAGCCGCGTTAGGAAAACAGTTTTTAATTTATAAAAACACGATTTCAAGAAAATCCCCAAAACATAAGAACCCAAGATTCGATTTGAGCCAAATTGAACACCGAATTGTATGATTTAATCCAATCAACGTTGGGGCTTTGTTTTCCGATGTTGAAACGAGTATAATGATATGTATAACTTACATGATTGTTTTCGAATTGATGATGAACCATAAAAAAGATAGCCGCGACTGATGGCTAGTCAAGATCCGTAATAACAATGCTCATATGGTTCAATTAATGAATGGAAAAGCTTCCAAGGGTGATGAGGGACAGAAGCCCTTTATCAATTGTATTCGAAGATGCTCCGAAGATGGATTTCGACAATGATGCAGGTCGCGATGACGTTGATGATCGGAATTCAAGGTTTGTACTTGTTTCAGGTGCAATTGAGAGTGGTGAATGCTTAAGATTAGTTAGAGGATGGTTATGTTTGTTTAGTTAGATTATTATTGAGATTTAATGCTCGAACGGCTAAGAAGTTAAAGATGTTTCGGTTATGTGTTCGATTAATCATAGTAACCGATGATTAAACACGTTTAAGTGGTGCATTCAAGTTTGAAGGGGGTTCTAGAAAGATTGGGGAACGGTTTTGGGTCTCGAATCGACTGATTTCAATAGTTTATAGCCTCGCCGGAGTTGGCCGAGATGGCCAGAATTCGGCCGGAAAAACGACGGGAAAGTGGGTTGGTTTGTGTATTTTACAATTTGGTCCCTCATGTTCACCATGTTTAACATTTTTTGTAAAACCTTTTAAATTCAAGTTTTAAAATCTACAATCTTAACCTAAACTTTTTGTAACACCCGGATATTTATTATTTTGAAGCCGTGAAGAAGAAAGAAAAGAAAATAAAGTTCAAAGTCGAGGGACCAAACTCGCCAACGAAGAAAAGTTGGGAAATGTGGTGATATTAGTAGGGAGAGGGCAGCCCACTCTCCCCACACACACCCCACATTCAGATTTCATAGAGAGAAGAAGAGAAAAAGGAGAAAAAGTTGGTTCGAGTTAGTTCGGGTCGCCAAAAGCATCGTGTAGCAAGCCAAATCGAAGCTCTTGTCGTTGTGCTCGTTTATGTGAGTTCTAGAACCCCACTTTTACTTGTTTTCAAACGATTTTGCAGCTGGAAAACATCTGAAATCGGGTTTTTGGGTATGTGTATGTTGACCCGTTTGTGTATGTGTATGTGTATGTATGATGCGTTTGTGGCTTGATCGTGAACTTGTGTGTGCTTTAATGGTGTCGTGGTATGCATCCCTAAGGTTTAGGATGGTCGATTTGGGCTTAAAATGGGTTTGGATGAGTTTGGAGGCCGAAAACCCTCGGCTGCGCAGTCGGGATGAACTGCATTCTGCATCAGTTAGGACTAGGCGACCGACTGGAGGCCGAATGGAGGCCATACGGCCGATTAGGGTGTGATTGGGGTCCATTCGCACGATTGAATGTCCATTCGCACGATTGAAGGGCCAGTTGCATGGGGTCATGCGACTGAAGGTCCAGTCGCATAAGTGCTCATCCGCATTAATCCTATTCGCATGAGGTCCATCCGTATTGTCCATTCGCACGACTGGATGTTCATTCCCATAGGTGTTCATCCGTATTAGTTCATTCGCATGATGTTCAGTCGCATGGAGGCCATGCGACTGAAGGGTGTCCATACGCCCGAGTAGGGCTGTCACACCCGAGGAAGTGTAGTTTTGACTTCTGACTTTCGGGGAAAAGTGCAGATGTAGTTTTGACGTAAAGGTTCCCGTAAGAGCATGTAAGATGACGATCGGGGCCTTAGAGAGCATGTTGGGCATGACGATGATGATGTTGCATGTTAGGGCTTGTTATGTATGCATGATGTTGCCCTGTATGATGATGATGATTGCGTGTGATATGTTCCTTATATGATGTATGTTTATCTTTCTGGTGGCCTTATGTGTCATGTTAATGAATGAATGAAGTATTATGTAACGTAAGGTGAAAGATAATGAAAGTGGAACATAAAGTAAGAATGCATGCATTATTGAATGATGAACGAACAAGGAAAGGCTTGCAAGGACATACATGAGGTGAGCAACCCTATGGTTGCAAGAGACTCGAAAGCATGCCATAGTTGAAATTGGCAATGAGGTGAGCAACCCTGTTGTTGCAACAGACCGGACGGTATGCAATCCTTGAGATTGCTATGAGGTGAGCACCCCTACGGTTGCAACAGACTCGGACAACGCGTTATTGTGAAGTTGCCATGAGGTGAGCAACCCTATGGTTGCAAGAGACTCGGAAAGCATGCCATCGTTGAAATTGGCAATTGGGGTGAGCAACTATATGGTTGCAACAGACTCAGATCACGCAAAGTCGTTGGGATTGTTAATGAGGTGAGCGCCATTTGTCGCAACAGACTCGAAGGAACGAAGTATAAATGAACGAGAGATTTTGTATGAAAGAACGAAGTATGAATGAACGTGAATGGATTATCGGAATAATGTACAGAGCAGGATCCTTGTCATTCGACCTCAGCAATCGTGGCCGGGTGCCACGAAGAGGGTAAAGTCTGACCGGATCTGGATAGAAAAGTGAACGATAATGTAACACGTTGAATGAGCAATGTTAATGAACGGAATGATGAGGATAATACTGATATTATCTGTATGTACGTATGATGTATGATCGTGAATGAATGTAAAGTAAACTATGTTTTGTAATAAAAGTAGAACTCACTCAGCACGCTGACTTTTTATATGTTTTCCAGTTGGCAGGTAATGTTTGCTGAGGATGGCACACCGTGAAGCTACTCAGCTCTTTTGGGATGGCATTCTTTTGATTAATGTTTTTGCATTGTAATGCGAACAAGCTATTTTGTAATGAATGTTGTATTAACTTGCAAAAGAATTTACATGGAAATGAAAGATTGTTTTAGTTTTCCGCTGCGATTTATGAAATACAAATGTAATTATACGTTTTATGTGTGATGAGAACCCAGCTGTAAGCGTCCCGGGAACGGGGCCTTACAAGTTGGTATCAGAGCCAAAGTTTAAGTGAAATGGGTAAATTTTCAAAATAAACCTAATCTTAAACTGAGAATGGGATGGAAAGGGAATGGGATGCCAATCTGAGTAGCTGCGTGCCATCGGGTATTTTCGTAAAGTTAACCGGTTTTATGTGCGCATGGTATGTGTTATGTGCTGTATGTAGATTTAAATACTGATGTAGTCAGGACATGTAATACTTGGGGTATGAAGAGTAAAGTAAGTGGCTAATCACAACTGGCCACTGTAATTAGGGACTTACTATACTTGACATAAACTGAGCTGTTCCCTTGAATGACCGTGTTGGTGTTTGAATCTTTCAGTGTGCGTGTGATGGCCGGAGGTAGATCTTCGAAAGCTTCTAGGGGTGGAGGTCACGGTGCTGAACCGCGACCCAAGAGAGGGAGACCCAGAGTTGAGAGGGTGGTTCATGAAGAACCAGAGACCCCCCATCCGGAGGGTGGCGACGAAAGTGCCAATCTGAGAGCCTCAGTAAAGGAGGCTGTTGTAGAAGAAGTCCATCAGGTTATGCAGACAATCTTACCGTCTGTGGTGACTAAAGTTATTAAGGCTGTACGAGAAGGGGAAAGAAAGGAAAGAAACAGATCCTATGGAGAACGGGAACAACCAGAGCCGGAAACGATTCTATCTGATGACGAAGAGGAAGAAGAAGAGCCTGCGCAGGAGACGGCACGAGGATGTAATTATGGGGATTTTATGAGATGCAAGCCCCCTACTTTTGATGGAAACAGCACAACTGCAGCTGCTCACCGGTGGGTGAGGGAAATGGAAGCTGTTCTCGATATCAGCGAGTGCCGAGAGGACCAAAAGGTGAAGTTTGCTACCCACTCTTTTGTGGATTCAGCTCTGTGCTGGTGGGACAACATTGTCCAGCTGAGGGTAGTAGGGCCATTGGGAAAATGAAATGGCCTGAGCTGAGAAGGTTGGTGATTGAGGAATTTTGTCCTCATCGGGAAATGGACAAGGTCGAAAGGGAGTTCTTGCAACTGGAGGCGGGAACTATGACGCACCAGCAGTACACCACTAAATTCAACGAGATGCACGTCTGGTGCCGGATCAGGTGACACCTTTGTCACGAAAGATAAAAGATATATTGAGGGTTTGCCAGCGGATATTCGCAGGCACATGATAGCTGCCCGGCCTAGTACGTTTAGGTCGGCGGTGGATTTGGCAGGGAAATTGTACGATGAGAGAACAATGGTGGTGACTGAGGGTGGCAAGAAGAGTGGTGGTGATCGAAACTAGCGGGGGAAGAGGTTTGGTCGGGGTGATGCCTCGACGAGTAATAAGAAGGCACGAGCGGATGATCGCCGTGTGGTCACATCAAGTGCGGGGTCGAAAAGGTGTGGCAAGTGTGGAAGGGGCCACGGCGGGGAATGTAGGTTTGGGTCAAACTTATGCTTCAAATGTGGGAAGGCGGGGCACCTGGCAAGGGACTGTCGTATAGTCCGGTGCTATAACTGTGGTGAAGAGGGTCACGTAAGTAAGGATTGTAAGAAGTAGAGGGCTGAGAGTTCTGGGATGAAGATAACTGGAGGTGAAGGACCGAGGGCGAGCGCCAGGGCATTTACCATGACACAGGAGGAAGCTAGGACAGACCCTGATGTCGTGTCCGCTACGTTTCTGGTAAACCAAACTTTAGCTTCTGTGATATTTGATTCTGGTGCTAGTAAGTGTTTTATTTCTACTGCTTTTTGTGCTAAGCTGCCAGTTAGTAGTAGGCGTATTGATGCGCCCTTTGATGTAGAAACTGCCATAGGTAAGTCTACCAGGATTTCGGAGATGATAGAAAACTGTGAGGTGGAATTAGAAGGTCACAAGTTTCCACTTAGACCGTTCGTGATGACCTTGGGTGGTTTTGATTTGGTTCTTGGGATGGATTGGTTGGCGTACTTCGAGGCGAACATTGTGTGTCGCAAGAAGATGATTCGGTTGACAGCGCCTGATGGAAGTTTGGTAATGGTTTATGGTGATCGGGTTACTACGATCCCGAAGGTGATCTCAATGGCGGTAGCGGGAAATTGTATGAGGCGTGGATGTAGCGCGTACTTGGCTTATGTAAAGGATGTAGATGCACCAACACCACAACTGTCTGATGTACCGTTTGCGTGTGACTTTCCAGACGTATTCCCGGAAGACTTACCAGGAGTACCACCTGATAGAGAGATTGAATTTCAGATTGATCTAATACCGGGTGCCCAACCCGTTGCCAAGGCACCGTATCGGTTGGCTCTGACAGAGATGATAGAGTTGATGGAACAGTTGCTTGATAAGGGGTTCATTAGACCGAGTATCTCTCCTTGGGGTGCTCCGGTCCTGTTTGTAAAGAAGAAGGATGGTAGTATGAGGATGTGCATTGACTACCGCGAGCTGAACAAGTTGACAGTGAAGAACCGATACCCTTACCGAGATAGATGATTTGTTCGATCAACTTCAGGGTGCCAGTTGGTTTTCAAGAATAGATCTTCGGTCTGGCTATCATCAGTTGAAGGTGAAGGAACAAGATATCCCTAAAACAGCTTTCCGCACGCGCTATGGTCATTACGAGTTTCTTGTCAGGTCCTTTGGTTTGACCAACGCGCCAGCTGCTTTTATGGATTTGATGAACCGTGTTGTCGACGATGCTGGATAAATCAGTGATTGTGTTTATTGATGATATCCTGATTTACCCAAGGAGTGAAGTAGAGCATGCCGGTCACATTCGAGAGGTTCTAGAGATGTTGAGAAGGGAGAATTGTATGCTAAATTCTCCAAGTGTGCATTTTGGTTGCGCGAAGTTCAGTTTTTGGGTCATGTGGTGAATCCTGACGGGATTATGGTGGACCCGGCGAAGGTGGAGGCGGTTATGCAATGGAGGTCACCAAAGACGCCATCCGAGATCCGTAGTTTCTTGGGCTTGGCGGGCTACTATAGAAGATTCATCCAAGACTTCTTTAAGATTGCTTCTCCACTAACTAAGTTGACCCGAAGGATGTGAAGTTTGTATGGGGTCAAGCTTAAGAAAAGGCGTTCGAAGAGCTGAAGGCAAGACTGACTCAAGCCCCTGTTCTGTCATTACCCGATGGAAGCGAAGATCTGGTGGTTTATTCTCATGCTTCCTACTCAGGGTTGGGGTGTGTGTTAATGCAGAAGGGGAAGGTTATAGCCTACGCGTCCCGACAGTTGAAAGTTCATGAGGTTAATTACCCCACTCATGACTTGGAGCTAGCAGCTGTGGTCTTTGCGTTAAAGATTTGGAGGCACTATCTCTACGGGACGAAGTGCACCATATTCACTGACCACAAGAGTCTGAAGTACTTCTTCGAGCAAAAAGACCTGAACATGAGGCAGAGGCGATGGATGGAGCTTATAAAGGACTATGATTGCGAGATCCATTACCATCCGGGCAAAGCTAATGTGGTGGCGGATGCCCTTAGCCGAAAGGAAAGGCCCGAACCGATTCGGGTGAAAGCTTGTCAACTAATCATGACCTCTGATGTGATGAAGCAAATCAAGGAGTTTCAAGATGAGGCATTGAAAGAAGATCACCTTAACTCGGAAGAATAAGAGGTCTGGTTGGGGAATTGGGTGAAAACACACTCGGTGTTAGAACTCGATTCGGTCGTGTGTGGATTCCTCGTTTTGGGGATCTACGGGTGAAGATAATGGATGAAGCTCACAAGACTCAATACTCCATTCATCCTGGTGCCACGAAAATGTACCATGACATGAAGAAAGATTATTGGTGGCCGGGTGTGAAGCGCGACGTGGTGGAGTATGTGAGTAAGTGCCTTACTTGCTTACAGGTGAAGGCAGAGCATCAAAATCCGTATGGGAAGATCCAACCTTTGGATATACCGGAATGGAAGTGGGAGCACATCACCATGGACTTCATTACGAAGCTGCCACGTACTCCAAAAGGGTACGATGCCATATGGGTGATAGCAGATCGTTTGACGAAGAGTGCTCACTTTCTACCGATCCGCGAGACGTATGCATCTGAGAGGTTGGCCGATCTGTTCATCAAGGAAATTGTAACTCGTCATGGTGTGCTGGTGTCTATTGTGTCTGATCGCGACACTCGGTTTACATCTAAATTTTGGAAGAAATTCCACGACGCTATGGGGACGAGGTTACATATTAGCACGGCTTATCATCCCCAAACCGATGGTCAGTCAGAAAGGACCATTTAGACATTGGAAGACATGCTTCGAGCATGTGTAATTGATTTTTGTGGAAGTTGGGATGACCACCTACTGTTAGCTGAATTCTCCTACAACAACAGCTATCATGCCAGCATTGGTATGCCGCCATATGAGATGCTATACGGTAGGAGATGCAGAACACCCGTTTGTTGGGGTGATATTGGTCAGAAGGAATTGGGGAGCGTCGAGGTAATCGAGGCTACGACTGAGAAGCTTGAAAAGATCCAAGCCTTTATGAAGGCAGCCAAAGATAGACAGAAGTCGTATGCTGATAAACGACGTAGGCCGATTGAGTTCCAGGTGGGTGACCGGGTTATGCTGAAGGTCTCACCTTGGAAGGGTATTATCCGATTCAGAAAGCGAGGCAAGTTGAGCCCAAGGTATAGCCCTTTCCGAATCATTGCTCGAGTAGGAGAGGTGGCCTATAGACTGGAGTTACCGGATGAGTTAAATGGAATTCACCCGACATTCCATGTATCTCATCTAAGGAAGTGCCTAGCAGAAGAAGATACGATTGTCCCATTGGAAGATATCGAAGTAGATGAACGACTCAATTATGTGAGCAACGATGGCATCATCGACCGAAAGGAGAAAAGGCTAAGGAATAAAGTGGTTCCTCTTGTGCGTGTACAGTGAAGCACAGGAAGGGATCTGAGTCAACGTGGGAGACTGAGGAAGAAATGAGACAGCATTACCCACGTTTGTTTGACGAATAACAAGTTTCGGGGACGAAACCTATTTAAGGGGGGTGGACTTGTAACACCCGGATATTTATTATTTTGAAGCCGGTGAAGAAAGAAAAGAAAATAAAGTTCAAAGTCGAGGGACCAAACTCGCCAACGAAGAAAAGTTGGGAAATGTGGTGATATTAGTAGGGAGAGGGCAGCCCACTCTCCCCACACACCCCACATTTCAGATTTCATAGAGAGAAGAAGAGAGAAAGGAGAAAAAGTTGGTTCGAGTTAGTTCGGGTCGCCAAAAGCATCGTGTAGCAAGCCAAATCGAAGCTCTTATCGTTGTGCTCGTTTATGTGAGTTCTAGAACCCCACTTTTTCTTGTTTTCAAACGATTTTGGGGCTGGAAAACATCTGAAATTGGGTTTTTGGGTATGTGTATGTTGACCCGTTTGTGTATGTGTATGTGTATGTATGATGCGTTTGTGGCTTGATCGTGAACTTGTGTGTGCTTGAATGGTGTCGTGGTATGCATCCCTAAGGTTTAGGATGGTCGATTTGGGCTTAAATAGGTTTGGATGAGTTTGGAGGCCGAAAACCCTGGGCTGCAGTCGGGATTAATTGCATTCAGCATCAGTTAGGACTAGGCGACCGACTGGAGGCCGAATGGAGGCCATACGGCCGATTAGGGTGCGATTGGGGTCCATTCGCACGATTGAATGTCCATTCGCACGATTGAAGGGCCAGTTGCATGGGGTCATGCGACTGAAGGTCCAGTCGCATAAGTGCTCATCCGCATAATCCTATTCCTATTCGCATGAGGTCCATCCGCATTGTCCATTCGCACGACTGGATGTTCATTCCCATAGGTGTTCATCCATATTAGTTCATTCGCATGATGTTCAGTCGCATGGAGGCCATGCGACTGAAGGGTGTCCATACGCCCGAGTAGGGCTGTCACACCCGAGGAAAGTGTAGTTTTGACTTCTGACTTTCGGGGAAAAGTGCAGATGTAAGTTTTGACGTAAAGGTTCCCGTAAGAGCATGTAAGATGACGATCGGGGCCTTAGAAAGCATGTTGGGCATGACGATGATGATGTTGCATGTTAGGGCTTGTTATGTATGCATGATGTTGCCCTGTATGATGATGATGATTGC
This sequence comes from Flaveria trinervia, assembly GCA_025506515.1. NCBI lineage: Eukaryota > Viridiplantae > Streptophyta > Magnoliopsida > Asterales > Asteraceae > Flaveria > Flaveria trinervia. Next base: position 88,355,083 of record CM046450.1, read on the forward strand.
GTGTGATATGTTCCTTATTATGATGTATGTTTATCTTTCTGGTGGCCTTATGTGTCATGTTAATGAATGAATGAAGTATTATGTAACATAAGGTGAAAGATAATGAAAGTGGAACATAAAGTAAGAATGCATGCATTATTGAATGATGAACGAACGAAGGAAAGGCTTGCAAGGACATACATGAGGTGAGCAACCCTATGGTTGCAAGAGACTCGGAAAGCATGCCATAGTTGAAATTGGCAATGAGGTGAGCAACCCTGTTGTTGCAACAGACCGGACGGTATGCAATCCTTGAGATTGCTATGAGGTGAGCACCCCTACGGTTGCAACAGACTCGGACAACGCGTTATTGTGAAGTTGCCATGAGGTGAGCAACCCTATGGTTGCAAGAGACTCGGAAAGCATGCCATCGTTGAAATTGGCAATTGGGGTGAGCAACTATATGGTTGCAACAGACTCAGATCGCGCAAAGTCGTTGGGATTGTTAATGAGATGAGCGACCATGTTGTCGCAACAGACTCGAAGGAACGAAAGTATAAATGAACGAGAGATTTTGTATGAAAGAACGAAGTATGAATGAACGTGAATGGATTATCGGAATAATGTACAGAGCAGGATCCTTGTCATTCGACCTCAGCAATCGTGCCGGGTGCCACGAAGAGGGTAAAGTCTGACCGGATCTGGATAGAAAAGTGAACGATAATGTAACACGTTGAATGAGCAATGTTAATGAACGGAATGATGAGGATAATACTGATATTATCTGTATGTACGTATGATGTATGATCGTGAATAAATGTAAAGTAAAGTATGTTTTGTAATAAAACTAGAACTCACTCAGCAACGCTGACTTTTTATATGTTTTCCAGTTGGCAGGTAATGTTTGCTGAGGATGGCACACTGTGAAGCTACTCAGCTCTTTTGGGATGGCATTCTTTTGATTAATGTTTTTGCATTGTAATGCGAACAAGCTATTTTGTAATGAATGTTGTATTAATTGCAAAAGAATTTACATGGAAATGAAAGATTGTTTTAGTTTTCCGCTGCGATTTATGAAATACAAATGCAATTATACGTTTTATGTGTGATGAGAACCCACTGTAAGCGTCCCGGGAATGGGGCCTTACAAGTTGGTATCAGAGCCAAAGTTTAAGTGAAATGGGTAATATTTCAAAATAAACCTAATCTTAACTGAGAATGGGATGGAAAGGAATGGGATGCCAATCTGAGTAGCTACGTGCCATCAGGTATTTTCGTAAAGTTAACCGGTTTTATGTGCGCATGGTATGTGTTATGTGTGTATGTAGATTTAAATACTGATGTAGTCAGACAGGTAATACTTGGGGTATGAAGAGTAAAGTAAGTGGCTAATCACAACTGGCCACTGTAATTAGGGACTTACTATACTTGACATAAACTGAGCTGTTCCCTTGAATGACCGTGTTGGTGTTTGAATCTTTCAGTGTGCGTGTGATGGCGGAGGTAGATCTTCGAAAGCTTCTAGGGGTGGAGGTCACGGTGCTGAACCGCGACCCAAGAGAGGGAGACCCAGAGTTGAGAGGGTGGTTCATGAAGAACCAGAGACCCCCATCTGGAGGGTGGCGACGAAAGCGCCAATCTAAGAGCCTCAAAAAGGCTGTTGTAGAAGAAGTCCATCAGGTATGCAGACAATCTTACCGTCTGTGGTGACTGAAGTTATTAAGGCTGTACGAGAAGGGGAAAGAAAGAAAGAAACAGATCCTCTGGAGAACGGGAACAACCAGAGCCGGAAACGGTTCTATCTGATGACGAAGAGGAAGAAGAAGAGCCTGCACCGGAGACGGCACGAGGATGTAATTATGGGGATTTTATGAGATGCAAGCCCCCTACTTTTGATGGAAACAGCACAACTGCAGCTGCTCACCGGTGGGTGAGGGAAATGGAAGCTGTTCTCGATATCAGCGAGTGCCGAGAGGACCAAAAGGTGAAGTTTGCTACCCACTCTTTTGTGGATTCAGCTCTGTGCTGGTGGGACAACATTGTCCAAGCTGAGGGTAGTAGGGCCATTGGGAAAATGAAATGGCCTGAGCTGAGAAGGTTGGTGATTGAGGAATTTTGTCCTCATCGGGAAATGGACAAGGTCGAAAGGGAGTTCTTGCAACTGGAGGCGGGAACTATGACGCACCAGCAGTACACCACTAAATTCAACGAGATGGCACGTCTGGTGCCGGATCAGGTGACACCTTTGTCACGAAAGATTAAAAGATATATTGAGGGTTTGCCAGCGGATATTCGCAGGCACATGATAGCTGCCCGGCCCAGTACGTTTAGGTCGGCGGTGGATTTGGCAGGGAGATTGTACGATGAGAGAACATGGTGGTGACTGAGGGTGGCAAGAAGAGCGGTGGTGATCGAAACTAGCGGGGGAAGAGGTTTGGTCGGGGTGATGCCTCGACGGGTAATAAGAAGGCACGAGTGGATGATCGCCGTGTGGTCACATCAAGTGCGGGGTCGAAAAGGTGTGGCAAGTGTGGAAGGGGCCACGGCGGGGAATGTAGGTTTGGGTCAAACTTATGCTTCAAATGTGGGAAGGCGGGGCACCTGGCAAGGGACTGTCGTATAGTCCGGTGCTATAACTGTGGTGAAGAGGGTCACGTAAGTAAGGATTGTAAGAAGTAGAGGGCTGAGAGTTCTGGGATGAAGAGAACTGGAGGTGAAGGACCGAGGGCGAGCGCCAGGGCATTTACCATGACACAGGAGGAAGCTAGGACAGACCCTGATGTCGTGTCCGGTACGTTTCTGGTGAACCAAACTTTAGCTTCTGTGCTATTTGATTCTGGTGCTAGTAGGAGTTTTATTTCTACTACTTTCTGTGCTAAGCTGCCTGTTAGTAGTAGACGTATTGATGCGCCCTTTGATGTAGAAACTGCCATAGGTAAGTCTACCAGGATTTCGAGATGATAGAAAACTGTGAGTGGAATTATAAGGTCACAAGTTTCCAGTTAGATCGTTCGTGATGACCTTGGGTGGTTTTGATTTGGTTCTTGGGATGGATTGGTTGGCCAGACTTCGAGGCGAACATTGTGTGTCGCAAGAAGATGATTCGGTTGACAACGCCTGATGGAAGTTTGGTAACGGTTTATGGTGATCGGTTACTACGATCCCGAAGGTGATCTCAATGGCGGTAGCGGGAAATTGTATGAGGCGTGGATGTAGCGCCTACTTGGCTTATGTAAAGGATGTAGATGCACCAACACCACAACTGTCTGATGTACCGGTTGTGTGTGACTTTCCAGACGTATTCCCAGAAGACTTACCAGGGGTACCACCTGATAGAGAGATTGAATTTCAGATTGATCTAATACCGGGTGCCCAACCCGTTGCCAAGGCACCATATCGGTTAGCTCGACAGAGATGAAAGAGTTGATGGAACAGTTGCAAGAGTTGCTTGATAAGGGGTTCATTAGACCGAGTATCTCTCCTTGGGGTGCTCCGGTCCTGTTTGTAAAGAAGAAGGATGGTAGTATGAGGATGTGCATTGACTACCGCGAGCTGAACAAGTTGACAGTGAAGAACCGATACCCCTTACCGAGAATAGATGATTTGTTCGATCAGCTTCAGGGTGCCAGTTGGTTTTCAAGAATAGATCTTCGGTCTGGCTATCATCAGTTGAAGGTGAAGGAACAAGATATCCCTAAAACAGCTTTCCGCACGCGCTATGGTCATTACGAGTTTCTTGTCATGTCCTTTGGTTTGACCAACGCGCCAGCTGCTTTTATGGATTTGATGAACCGTGTGTGTCGACCGATGCTGGATAAATCAGTGATTGTGTTTATTGATGATATCCTGATTTACTCAAGGAGCGAAGTAGAGCATGCCGGTCACATTCGAGAGGTTCTAGAGACGTTGAGAAGGGAGAAATTGTATGCTAAATTCTCCAAGTGCGCATTTTGGTTGCGCGAAGTTCAGTTTTTGGGTCATGTGGTGAATCCTGACGGGATTATGGTGGACCCGGCGAAGGTGGAGGCGGTTATGCAATGGAGGTCACCAAAGACGCCATCCGAGATCCGTAGTTTCTTGGGCTTGGCGGGCTACTATAGAAGATTCATCCAAGACTTCTCTAAGATTGCTTCTCCACTACTAAGTTGACCCGAAAGGATGTGAAGTTTGTATGGGGTCAAGCTCAAGAAAGGCGTTCGAAGAGCTGAAGGCAAGACTGACTCAAGCCCCTGTTCTGTCATTACCCGATGGAAGCGAAGATCTGGTGGTTTATTCTGATGCTTCCTACTCAGGGTTGGGGTGTGTGTTAATGCAGAGGGGAAGGTTATAGCCTACGCATCCCGACAGTTGAAAGTTCATGAGGTTAATTACCCCACTCATGACTTGGAGCTAGCAGCCGTGGTCTTTGCGTTAAAGATTTGGAGGCACTATCTCTACGGGACGAAGTGCACCATATTCACTGACCACAAGAGTCTGAAGTACTTCTTCGAGCAAAAAGACCTGAACATGAGGCAGAGGCGATGGTTGGAGCTTATAAAGGATATGATTGCGAGATCCATTACCATCCGGGCAAAGCTAATGTGGTGGCGGATGCCCTTACCCGAAAGGAAAGGCCCGAACCGATTCGGGTGAAAGCTTGTCAACTAATCATGACCTCTGATGTGATGAAGCAAATCAAGGAGTTTCAAGATGAGGCATTGAAAGAAGATCACCTTAACTCGGAAAGAATGAGAGGTCTGGTTGGGGAATTGGGTGAAAACACACTCGGTGTTAGAACTCGATTCGGTCGTGTGTGGATTCCTCGTTTTGGGGATCTACGGGTGAAGATAATGGATGAAGCTCACAAGACTCGATACTCCATTCATCCTGGTGCCACGAAAATGTACCATGACATGAAGAAGATTATTGGTGGCCGGGTGTGAAGCGTGACGTGGTGGAGTATGTGAGTAAGTGCCTTACTTGCTTACAGGTGAAGGCAAGCATCAAAATCCGTATGGGAAGATCCAACCTTTGGATATACCGGAATGGAAGTGGGAGCACATCACCATGGACTTCATTACGAAGCTGCCACGTACTCCGAAAGGGTACGATGCCATATGGGTGATAGTTGATCGTTGACGAAGAGTGCTCACTTTCTACCGATCCGCGAGACGTATTCATCTGAGAGGTTGGCCGATCTGTTCATCAAGGAAATTGTAACTCGTCATGGTGTGCCGGTGTCTATTGTGTCTGATCGCGACACTCGGTTTACATCTAAATTTTGGAAGAAATTCCACGACGCTATGGGGACGAGGTTACATATTAGCACGGCTTATCATCCCCAAACCGATGGTCAGTCAGAAAGGACCATTCAGACATTGGAAGACATGCTTCGAGCATGTGTGATTGATTTTTGTGGAAGTTGGGATGACCACCTACGTTAGTTGAATTCTCCTACAACAACAGCTATCATGCTAGCATTGGTATGCCGCCATATGAGATGCTATACGGTAGGAGATGCAGACACCCGTTTGTTGGGGTGATATTGGTCAGAAGGAATTGGGGAGCGTCGAGGTAATCGAGGCTACGACTGAGAAGCTTGAAAAGATCAAAGCCTTTATGAAGGCAGCCAAAGATAGACAGAAGTCGTATGCTGATAAACGACGTAGGCCGATTGCGTTCCAGGTGGGTGACCGGGTTATGCTGAAGGTCTCACCTTGGAAGGGTATTATCCGATTTAGAAAGCGGGGCAAGTTGAGCCCAAGGTATATAGACCCTTTCCGAATCATTTCTCGAGTAGGAGAGGTGGCCTATAGACTGGAGTTACCGGATGAGTTAAATGGAATTCACCCGACATTCCATGTATCTCATCTAAGGAAGTGCCTAGCAGAAGAAGATACGATTGTCCCATTGGAAGATATCGAAGTAGATGAACGCTCAATTATGTGGAGCAACCAGTGGCAATCATCGACCGAAAGGAGAAAAGGCTAAGGAATAAAGTGGTTCCTCTTGTGCGTGTACAGTGGAAGCACAGGAAGGGATCCGAGTCAACGTGGGAGACTGAGGAAGAAATGAGACAGCATTACCCATGTTTGTTTGACGAATAACAGGTTTCGGGGACGAAACCTATTTAAGGGGGTGGACTTGTAACACCCGGATATTTATTATTTTGAAGCCGGTGAAGAAAGAAAAGAAAATAAAGTTCAAAGTCGAGGGACCAAACTCGCCAACGAAGAAAAGTTGGGAAATGTGGTGATATTAGTAGGAGAGGGCAGCCCACTCTCCCCACACACCTCACATTTCAGATTTCATAGAGAGAAGAAGAGGAAAGGAGAAAAAGTTGGTTCGAGTTAGTTCGGGTCGCCAAAGCCGTGTAGCAAGCCAACGAAGCTCTTGTCGTTGTGCTCGTTTATGTGAGTTCTAGAACCCCACTTTTACTTGTTTTCAAACGATTTTGGGGCTGGAAAACATCTGAAATTGGTTTTTGGGTATGTGTATGTTGACCCGTTTGTGTATGTGTATGTGTATGTATGATGCGTTTGTGGCTTGATTGTGAACTTGTGTGTGCTTGAATGGTGTCGTGGTATGCATCCCTAATGTTTAGGATGGTCGATTTGGGCTTAAAATGGGTTTGGAGAGTTTGGAGGTCGAAAACCCTCGGCTGCAGTCGGGATGAACTGCATTCTGCATCAGTTAGGACTAGGCGACCGACTGGAGGCCGAATGGAGGCCATACGGCCGATTAGGGTGCGATTGGGGTCCATTCGCATGATTGAATGTCCATTCGCACGATTGAAGGGCCAGTTGCATGGGGTCATGCGACTGAAGGTCCAGTCGCATAAGTGCTCATCCGCATTAATCCTATTCGCATGAGGTCCATCCGCATTGTCCATTCGCACGACTGGATGTTCATTCCCATAGGTGTTCATCCGTATTAGTTCATTCGCATGATGTTCAGTCGCATGGAGGCCATGTGACTGAAGGGTGTCCATACGCCGAGTAGGGCTGTCACACCCGAGGAAAGTGTAGTTTGACTTCTGACTTTCAGGGAAAAGTGCAGATGTAAGTTTTGACGTAAAGGTTCCCGTAAGAGCATGTAAGATGACGATCGGGGCCTTAGAGCATGTTGGGCATGACGATGATGATGTTGCATGTTAGGCTTGTTATGTATGCATGATGTTGCCCTGTATGATGATATGATTGCGTGTGATATGTTCCTTATTATGATGTATTTATCTTTCTGGTGGCCTTATGTGTCATGTTAATGAATGAATGAAGTATTATGTAACGTAAGTAAAAGATAATGAAAGTGGAACATAAAGTAAGAATGCATGCATTATTGAATGATGAACGAACGAAGGAAAGGCTTGCAAGCACATACATGAGGTGAGCAACCCTATGGTTGCAAGAGACTCGGAAAGCATGCCATCGTTGAAATGACAATGAGGTGAGCAACCCTGGGTTGCAACAGACCGGACGGTATGCAATCCTTGAGATTGCTATGAGGTGAGCACCCCTACGGTTGCAACAGACTCGGACAACGTGTTATTGTGAAGTTGCCATGAGGTGAGCAACCCTATGGTTGCAAGAGACTCGGAAAGCATGCCATCGTTGAAATTGGCAATTGGGGTGAGCAACTATATGGTTGCAACAGACTCGGATCGCGCGAAGTCGTTGGGATTGTTAATGAGGTGAGCGACCATGTTGTCGCAACAGACTCGAAGGAACGAAAGTATAATGACGAGAGATTTTGTATGAAAGAAGGAAGTATGAATGAACGTGAATGAATTATCGGATAATGTACAAACAGGATCCTGTCATTCGACCTCAGCAATCGTGGCCGGTGCCACGAAGAGGGTAAAGTCTGACCGGATCTAGATAGAAAGTGAACGATAATGTAACACGTTGAATGAGCAAAGTTAATGAACAGAATATGAGGATATAATATGATATTATCTGTATGTACGTATGATGTATGATCGTGAACGAATGTAAGTAAAGTATGTTTTAATAAAACTAGAACTCACTCAGCAACGCTGACTTTTTATATGCTTTCCAGTTGGCAGGTAATCTTTGCTGAGGATGGCACACCGTGAAGCTACTCAGCTCTTTTGGGATGGCATTCTTTTGATTAATGTTTTTGCATTGTAATGCGAACAAGCTATTTTGTAATGAATGTTGTATTAACTTGCAAAAGCATTTACATGGAAATGAAAGATTGTTTTAGTTTTCCGCTGCGATTTATGAATTACAAATGCAATTATACGTTTTATGTGCGATGAGAACCCAACTGTAAACGTCCCGGGAACGGGGCCTTACACTTTTAAAGCCTTAATTTAAAATAAGCCAAATTAGTTATAGACTTATATACTTTATAAGTCTTTTAGAAACTTTAAAATATAATTATTATTTTTTAAATTAGACTCATAATTAAGACTTTAAACAAGTTTATAACTCTTTACTTTATAAAATAAAAAAATAGTAAATTGTTTAAAAGATTAAATAAAGAAAAATTAATACCCCCATTTTTAAAGGTTAAGCTACACTTCAAATTCATATGATTCATTAGAATAAATAACATTAGTTTGATAATGAATTTTTTTTGCATGAATGTTTAAAATGAGTTCAGGTTCGGATTATTATTGGAAAATTGGCGGATGTTACGTTAACGAACATAAAGTATTATCTTAACGAAGTGAAAGATTTAAGATAATGAAAGTGGAACATAATGAATGAACGAATGAAAAGCCTTGCAAGAAACTGAAGGGAGGTTCACAACTTATTGAGAGTTGTTACCTCAACTGTGTGTGTCTACAACGTGTGATTTTGGCTAACTCATAAGGGTTTATATACACACAGTAAGATTTCGTCTTCGTACTACTGCTCCAATAACGTGCGATTTCCTACTTACTGTGTGTTATACAGTGTGCGATCTTGGCGAACCAATAAGAGTTCACACACATAGGGGAGTTAGTCCTTGTGACTACTCCATACGTGCGATATGTGCGATATGGGGTCCTTGTCGCTAAACCCTAGATGATATGGCCTTGTGCTTAAGTGGGGGGTTAAGCATATGACAGGACCTAGATAAAAGTGAAAAGATAATAAATGTACGAAAAGTGTGATAAGTACGAAAAGTGCGAAACATGCGATATGTACGAAACGAACGATGATGAAGATAATAACTATTACCTTAATGTACGTATGATGTGTGATTATATGCGATAATAAGGAAAATGTTTTAACGAATGAAAGGTAATGTAATGTCTTTATAAAACTAGAACTTGCTCAGCAACTTTGACTTTTTATGCATTTTCTAGTTGGCAGGTAAGGTTGCTGAGGATGGCACGGGGCGGCTACTTGACTGGATGTCATCCATTTTTATAATGCTTTTGTGATGTAATGCAACAAGTATTTTGTAATATGATAACGATGTATTATTTTGCAAAAGCTTTTATAATGAAATAAAATGTCATTTTTAATGATTCCGCTGCAATGCTTTTTTTTAAGTTAATGCAAATATATGTTTTATGTGCGATGAATGACCAGCTGTGAGCGTCCCGGGAATGGGGCCTTACTTTTGATCCTTATGGGCTTCATCATCTTTTGGCTATAACTAGCTTCATTCAGTTACAAGTCAGCACACTACACACGTCATTAGGCCCTCGTCATTGGTCATTGCATAGCTAGGGGCAAGTCTGGCTTAGCATTTTTAGCTTTTTAATATTTAGTGTGCTTCCAACGATTTTTTATATAACAGTATCACGAGCACAAGGAAAGGTTTCTATTATTCTCTTTTTTGTTGTACCTTACTTCTTGAATTTCGAATCTCTTAAATGGGGTTTCATATATATTCATTATTTCGCCTTCCTTCGGAGAGAAACCCGAAATTTGGTGTTTTATCCTATCTTATTATTAGTTCTTTGATGGTCTTTTTTCTTTTTGTTTATAAGCTAGTAACTTTATTTTATCCTACTTTTTCATCAATATATTCTAAGTGTTAAAAAAGCAAAATCAACTTGATTTTATCACAAGCCAACATTTGATTACATATAAAAACAAGAAGACAAATATTGGAAACAATCTAATGAATACAAAACCATAAGTGACTCTCAAATCATCAATAAGACAATTTGATACAAAGCCATGACTTAAACTCAAGAACAGATAGGATTTGTCATTATGAAAAACCCTTAATACAAAGACAAACTTGAAGTAAAAATGATAAGAAGAAGAAGATACAAAGGCTAGCTGACGGTGAATAGATCATCATGAAAAAGATGAAGTGCTTGAGAACGAGTTGGTTATTGATAGTTATCGGTCTAGTGCACACTTTCCTCTCTGATGGATCTTGATCATAGTGATACTCTTTTCAATAAATTAGTCAAGATGAAGAGGAAGAAGTATTGGTATATATCGATCTTCTTGTTTAGATCCTCATACTTGATATGGAAATCCAACAATAAAATGTTAAGCCCATAAACTATCTATATGTACTTTTCTTCTAAACCCATCCATTCTTTAGCCCAACTCCAAAACCACAAATCTCAACCAGCCCAACAACATGTTTATAAAATAAAAACAAATCAACCGTTAATAGAAAATATAATACCACGAAAACATTTGACATTGCACTTAATTATAGTATGTATTTTCAACACTAAGAATGATGTGAGTGTTCATGAGAAAAATGTTGATCAATCCACTTTTGAGGAGTTTCGCTCAGAACAGGGATCACTCTTAAGTTGACTCACATTCTACCCAAAATAAACAGATTCATTGATCGCACTCAAGATTGATCACATATATACTTTCCATTTTAAAATATTAAATCTAATATTTCCATTTTTTGTGTTTTTCTTGGACGTTCTTGAATATTATCATCCTTCCCTTAGTCAATTTTCTCTTATTGCATTGCCAAGGTGATGCATTTTGAACCTATATATCGGGTTCTTGGTCATGGTCACAATCTTTTGATGTTTTCGATTCTTAATCTTGTGAAGAATGACGATTGGTAAATTATGATAAAAACCAAATGCAAGATGTTTATGAGTAACTTTGCTTTGTCACCGGAAGGATCATTCCTTTATGATTCTAAGGATATTTTTCAATTTAAAATATTTTGTAAGAAATATAATGTCATTCTAAATAATAAAAAGTCTTGTGTTGGTGAAGAGAAAGTATAGAAATATATGAGCAATAAGCCCAGATATCGTACTTTCTATTCATAGGCATGCTTGACCGACGACACACCCTGCAACACTAAACCAGCATCGTATATTAATCTGCCTTTGTAAATTGTCTCTTCAATGCACCCTGCATCAAAAATCAATTTACCTTACATTTTCTTTAGTATAAACCAACAAGGGGCTTTGCCACTTGCACCCCACCAGGGGATGTCACCCCCGCAATTAAGGGTTGCTGCCCCTAAACCTCTATTGTCCTACGGATGTTTAAGTTCTAACTCAGTTTTAATTTGGGGTTTAACAAACTTCAACTTCCTTTCTTCCTTAGAAAGGAAAAGAAGTTTGGAGTAGAGATCGTTGACTTAAGTTTCGTCTGTCCTAGGAGCATGTAGATTAGGTCCACTTGGTGAGTGCAAGAGGACATTGGTGGTGTAGTCTGAGATTGGGGCGTGGAGGTAACCTTAATAGGAATGCTAGTGCGGGCCCAAGTGTGGAGGAGCAAGCTATTTTCTTTTTTGAGGCCCAATATCGCTTTTCTAGAGGGGCATCACTAAAATGGGCATAACTTGGCAAGTCTTCATTTTAGGCATGCAACCAGTCAAAACAACTATTGGACCTAGGAGCATGTTTTCATAAACTGTCTTATTTATGAGTAATTTTACTTTTTGTCTAAATTTTTAGATTTTGTTGGACTTAATATTTGGTCCAGATTTTGGCCCTTTTATGTTTTGTGGCCCATTTGATTTTTGGTTTTCTTTTGATATGCATGTAAGAAATGGGAGAAGTTTAGTTTCAAAGTATATAAAAAAGTACTATTTTTCTCTCTATCACAATGTGTATTAGTGTGCGGAACTCTGATTATCAGCATTCGCTGTGAATCAATGATTGTTAGAAGAGTTGTTCCTAGTATTCTTGGTCAATCAAATAGGCTTAATGTAAGCCCCATCCTGGGATGCTTACAACTGGTCAATCATCGCACATAAAACATATATTTTCATTTATTTAAAGAAAAAATTGTAGCGGAAACATTAAAATAACTTTTCCATTTCATAATAATAGCTTTTGCAAAAAAATACATCGTTATCAAGTTACAAAATACATGTTGCATTACATCACAAAAGCATTATAAAAATGGATGCCATCCAAAAAGAGCCAAGTAGCCACCCCTTGCCATCCTTAGTAACCTTTACCTGCCAACCGGAAACATATAAAAGTCAACGTTGCTCAGTGACTTCTAGTTTTAAAATAAAACATACTTCACTTTCATTAAAAACCGTTCTTTACTTTTGTATGTGGTCACACATCATACGTACACATAGATAATATCATTATTATTTTCATCATTCATTCGTTAACTTCCATTCATTTATCGTACATGATTATCATTCACTTTCTTTCACATTCATAAGTTACTTTCATTCGTGCATTCATCTTTACTTCTTTACATTCCATCCAAAACCATGAACTTTACCCCACCGTCATGCATAAAGTGGGTATTGGGCCGAGGTCTATCATAGACCCCCCATCATGGCGCACAGCAGCCTGACCACAGTACTAGCGTAAGTTCAGGTGTACAATTATCATGTGGTATACCTCACTGTCACACATAAAGCGGGTACTGGGCCGAGGTCTATCATAGACCCCCATCATGGCGCTCAGCAGCCTGACGACAGCACCTAGGGTAAGCGGCAAAGGTTCCATCAAATGGTCAGTCATAAAGACGGACCCCAGTGTGCATCCTTCTGCGGTAGCTATCCCATACACCGTTGAACTGACACTCTTCATTGAGTGTGTTTCTCTATACAGTGCTTGCAAAATTTTCTTTCCCATCTTTTATTCATTAATGCATGCATTCTATCATTATGTTCCTCTTTTCTTTATCTTCCACTTTACGTTACATAATACTTTTTGTTTCATTCATTAGCAATCAACGCAAAGCCATGGGAAATAATCAATCATAATAGGAACATAAACATAAACATACAACATCACCATACAGGGCATCATCATACATACATAACATACATCATACATACCATCATGCATAAGCATCAAACATACATCAATTATTCATAATATATCATTCATCCCATCATATCATCTTTGACCTCAAAAAGTCAACTTACATAGCCCCCGGACCATCCCAAGTCCAAGCCTACTTTACATTTCCCCCCAAAAATCCAAAAATATTTTAAGTCTTTAGGCGCATGAGCACTATGCAGGCACATAAGCACTATGCAGGCGCATGGCCTTTTAGAGAATGGGGAACACTTAGGTGCATGGGAAACTTTCAGGCACATCATCACTATTGGGGCACATGAGCAACACTTAGTCTATTCTGGGCAAATTCTAGGCGCATGTGTACTATCAAGCGCATGAGCTATCTTGGGCGCATGATCACTTAGTCAAATTTCAGCCTAATCCTACCCGCATGGATACTATTTAGGCGCATGAGGTTTTGAGCCTAATCCTACCCGCATGGATACTATTTAGGCGTATGGGAACACTTAGGCAGTTTTACATACTAGGCGCATGAACTTTATTTGGGTGCATGAGCAGTCTATTTCATACTTAAACATCATAATTCGGTCCCCAATCATGCTCAAACATATTCTAAGCTTAAATCATGCATTCTAAGCCTTAGAAACATATTCATATCATCATCATACATAAATATAGCCTAAGATCATACCCCACCCGCAACATACAGACATATGCATATACGGGTATGAAAGCCAAGTTTTATAAAAACATACATAGATGCTTTTCCAGCCCTAAAATAGTTAAAAACATGTAAAAAGGGGGTTCTAGAACTCACCTTAGCAGCCTCTTCGGGCAAGACTTCATTCAAAACCCGTTTGCTACAAGTTCACACCTAGAAACCCACTTGAAACACATACCCGAACACACATAATCACACATAAGCATACAACCGAGGATATAACCAGTTAAGAATATCATAAACACATGAATTCTTACCTTGAATTGGACCTTCTTCTTCCTGTTCTTCAAAGTATCCGAAGTTTCTGCCTTCTCTCTCTCTTTTTCTCAAAATCTCAAAAGAAATGGGTGCATAGGAGGTGATGGGTGGCCATCACCTTTTACTCACCAACTTTTCTAACTTTTGTCCTTTTTACACTTTTTACCCTTCAACTTGGGTAAAATATCTTATCTTTCTTATTCTTCACATTATTATTCTTTCTTTGTCTTTTATAAATAATCGGGTGTTACAAGTCCACCCCCTTATATAGGTTTCATCCCCAAAACCTGTTATTCCTCAAACAATCATGGGTAATGTTGTATCATCTCTTCTTCAGTGTCCGATGTAGACCCAGATCCCTTTCTGTGCTTCCACTATACTCGTACAAGAGGAACCACTTTATTCCTTAGCATCTTCTCTTTACGATCAATGATCGCCACTGGTTGCTCCACATATTAGGCCGTTCATGTACCTCGATATCGTCCAGTGGTACAGTCATATCTTCGTCTGCTAAACACTTTCTCAGATGAGATACATGGAATGTCGGGTGAATTCCACTTAACTCATCTGGTAACTCTAGTCTATAGGCCACCTCTCCTACTCGAGCAATGATTCGGAAAGGCCTTATGTATCTTTGTCTTAACTTGCCCCGCTTTCTGAACTGAATGATACCATTCCAAGGTGAGACTTTCAACATAACTCTGTCACCCACCTAGAACTCAATCGGTCTATGTCATTTATTGGCATACGACTTCTGTCTATCTTTAGTTGCCTTCATAAAGGCTTTGATCTTTTCAAGCTTCTCAGTCATAGCCTCGATCACCTCGACGTTCCCTAACTCTTTCTGATCAATATCACCCTAACACACAGGTGTTCGGTATCTCCTACCGTATAGCATCTTATAAGGGGCATACCAATGCTAGCATGATAACTGTTGTTATATGAGAACTCAGCTAACAGTAAGTGGTCATCTCAACTTCCTCCAAAATCAATGACGCATGCCCGAAGCATATCTTCCACCGTCTAAATCGTCCTTTCCGATTGACCATCCGTCTAAGGATGATAAGTCGTGCTAATATGTAACCTCTTTCCCATAGCATCGTGGAATTTCTTTCCCATAGGGGCCGCCGATCAGGGATCTTTCGAACCATATTAGGGCTGCCGAATGGGGATGCCCACATTAGGGTGATGCGGCCGAACATGGCTGCCAAATGCGGCTTCCATGTAGAGCCTCATTTGACATTAGGGACACCCTAATTAGGGTTGCCGAACAAAGTTCGTTTGCGGCCACATTAGGGTTGCAAAATTAGGGTTTGCAACCTAGGGTTGCAAATGGGCTCGAGAATACAATTGGGTTTGTTTCTTGGGCTCCATCATTAAACAAAAAACATTAGTTGGAACTGGGCTCAAGCGTTGAAGATTGGGCTTATGATCAACAAAACAAATTTGGGCTTCATATTTGGGCTCCATTATTAAACAAAAAACATTAGTTGGAATTGGGCTCAAGTGTTGAAGATTGGGCTTATGCTCAACAAAACAAATTTGGGCTTCGTATTCGGGCTCTCATCACAAAAACAAGTAACATTGTTACACAATATAGTGGTACCAAAGTTTTGAAGACCTCGCTTCCGCATCAACAACAATATTTCATAACTTTGGACAACTATTCAACAAAAACAAGATCAAGCTTCAATTCACATTGGAAATCTACAATTTAGGGGGAGTATTGTTGGGTGTTCTACCTTGGATGAAATTGAAGATTTCAATATTATTGAAGTTGAAGACTTGAAGCACAAAATCAACAAAATATTAGCCTAGGGTTTGTTTTGTAATTATTGTAAATACTATACTAGTATATATATTAGAACATATTATCATTGTTTGGGTGACTAATTTACCACTTGTTAGGGTAAATTAAGTTCATCATCAACAACAATATATCATCATCCTTCAAGGATGATGATTTCAACAATATATCATCATCCTTCAAGGATGATGATTTCAACAATATATCAATAAACATCAAACATTAAACACGTTGGTGTTCTTCATCGTGTTCATCATTATTATATTCTTCATCATGTTCATCATTATATATTCTTCATCATGTTCATCATTATTATATTCTTCATCATGTTCATCATTATTATATTTTGGCATCTAATCATTCAAGTTCTTGTCTTTATCAATATGAATCCTAAGATTCATGCTCATTGTTCCAGTTCATATCGTGAACACACAAACACACATCCCAACCCTGAGTAGGAAGTATCTAAATAAACCACCAAATCCTCACTTCCATCGGGTAGCGACAAAACAGGAGCTTAAGTCAACCTCGCCTTTAACTCCTTGAACGCCTTCTCTTGAGCTTGAACCCATAAAAATTTACATCCTTACAGCTCAACTTGGTTAGTGGAGAAGCGATCTTAGAGAAGTCTTGGATGAACCTTCTGTAATAGCCCGCTAAACCCAAGAAACTATGAATCTCGGATGGCGTCTTAGGAGACTTCCGTTGCATCACCACCTCCACCTTTGCCGCCTCCACCATAATCCCCTTGGGATTCACTACATGGCCCAAGAACTGCACCTCGCGTATCCAAAACGCGCACTTGGAGAATTTAGCATACAACTTCTCCCTCCTCAACGTCTCCAACACCTCTCGAATGTGACTGCCATGCTCCTCCTCGCTCTTCGAATAAATCTGGATATCATCAATAAACACAATCACTAATTTATCCAACATCGGCCGACACACTCGATTCATCAAGTCCATAAAAGCAGCTGGCATGTTGGTTAAACCGAAAGACATAACGAGAAACTCGTAGGGTCCATAACATGTGCGAAAAGTTGTTTTAGGAATATCGTACTCCTTCAACTTTAACTAATGGTAACCAGATTGAAGGTCTATCCTCGAGAACCAACTGGCACCCCGAAGCTGATCAAATAGGTCATAATTTCTCGGTAAAGGGTACCGATTCTTCACCGTGTGCTTATTCAACTCACGGTAGTCTATACACATTCTCATACTACCGTCTTTCTTCTTCACAAATAAGACCAGAGCACCCTAAGGTGAGATACTCGATCGAATAAACCCTTTATCCAGCAACTCTTGTAGTTGCTCCATCAACTCCATCTCAGTCGGAGCCAACCGATACAGTGCCTTAGCTACAGGTTGGGCACCTAGTATCAAGTAAATTTGAAATTCGATCTCTTAGTCAGGTGGCACTCTTGGTAAGTCTTCAGGAAACACATCTGGAAAGTCACACACCATTGGTACATCGGTCAGTTGCGGTTTTGGCATATCCACATCCTTTACATAGGCCAAGTAGGCACTACATCCACGCCTCATGCACTTTCCCGCCACCGCCATCAAAATTACCTTCGGAATCGTCGTGACTCGATCACTATAAACCATCACCTGTCACACCCTCAAAATCCGCATGCGGAGTTTTACCGCGAGGCGTGTGAACAAACCAGGATCACAGTCAATAGTTACTCAGAACGACTCTATATGCCACAATTAAAATAAAATCAACCAAAGTATAAACTTGAAACTGTGCGGAAGCGTTTTGTAAAACAACCCAAAGAAATAAAAATGTATACTATGACAAAACATGCACCAACCCAAATGAGTAAACATTAACCATTAAAAACAATAATGATGTCTTGAAGACCGAGTCTTAGAATGCAAGTGAAACCATGTAGTGCTCCTAAAGGCAAGCAAGCTAATGACCTGAGAATAGCATACTAAAATGTCATACAATGGTTGGTGAGTTCAAGAGTGATATTCAAACATAAGCAGTTTAATAATAGAGATATAGAAGTAATGCGTTGTAACAGATAGCTAGTCCATTAACAATAAATATTAACTCATAATGATTTCGCAATTGAAGCTGACTGTGTTACGTTATTGGCTCCTGTCACGACTTAACAGGTCGTGACAATGTTCAATAGGACAAATTGCACCCGGTTGACCTCGAGTCACACAGGTGGGGCTCGTCAGACCCAGTAGTACTACCCAAATTTCCCCGCTATTCAATATTAACAATTCGAAAGTGTGCGGACTTTTCCATGATATCAACATTATATTAATATTATACACAACTTGAATATATAAAGCATTTATAGTTTACCAGTATGCTATCTCCCCCAAAAAAGATTAAGTAAAGAGTGGGGCATGAACTCACCTGGTATGCGTAATAGATACTTAGAGTTTTTACTTGACAGACAGAGTGGACAGACAACCTTCAAAGGTTACCTAGATCATATAAGTACATGAGTACGTGCAAAAAGAGAACATGTGAAACCCTAACACTACAACCAAGGACTCAAGGTTTTGGAAAACAGACACGTTTGACCCAGTTGACCCGTTTGACCCATTGGCGACTTTATGTGTTGTAAACCATTCAAGCAATCATACACATATATCATACATGGTTAACATTCAAATGGGTCATATGTATGCTACATTATCCAGGTGTATCACTTAGATCATCATATAACCAAGTATCATACAAGTCATGCGAATCTAGAACATTAACATGTCCACTAGTTATAACACAACTAACATGCCACACAAAGATCAAATCACGCACCACATGCCATGTGAAGTGACTCACAACTTCACATCCTAAACCCTGCCAATCCTACTAAGTAGGGGCCTCAGATTCGCATGCGTGTATGATGATCACATTCACATTCATTAACCATGTTCATTGCATTCAACACACCACAACAATCAATTTCTAGTCCAAACATGATGTCTTAACTACTAACCAACATCAACATCATACATGATCATCAAAGTCCAAACATCACCCATGATTATCCAAGCATCCCATACAACTAATTTACATGTTTTATCACATTAGAATTCATCCATGAACTTACTAACATGCTCCTAACATCCCAAACATATTCAAACAATCATCCTTCACACTTTGTGCAGATAAAGTTTCCCTTTTGGGAAAGTACATTCCAACCTCTATCAAACACTCAATGTATTCATGAATTCATTACAATTATACCATCTCAAGCTCATAACAACATCTAGACATGATTAATAATACCTAATCATCATAATCCATTAATCATCATGAACAAAAGTTTCCACTTTGGCAAGATATGAACAATAACATCATTCTAAGATTTCTAGCATTCATATCAACAATCTAGCATCTAATTATCATCATGAACACATCAACAACATCAATCTATCATTAGATCATCATGTCATGGAAATAAAGTTACTATTATTAGTAACCTATGAACACCAACTTCAATTCATCAATTTCTTGCAAGATCAATGTATCCAAGCATTCATACAACCTACTAATCATCATACATTCATTAAACAATCATCAATCATACATAATCTTATCAATTTCGAATTAGGGTTTGCCTAGAATCAAAGTTCATGATCAATCCATTAAAAACATACAATTCATGCATAATCAATGTTAAACAACATGTATTCAATCCAACTAACATACTAACATCATCAATTAACATCAATTTCGACCCAATGATCATACAAAAACGAATTAGGGTTCGGCCCTAACAAGAAATTCATAAAAACTTGTAAAATCTAACCTTTAAACGTGTGTTAACTTGCAATTGATGATTCCCACGTGTTCTAAGCCTTGAAATCGAGCAAAACCGTAGCACCAGATGGTTTGAAGGCTGAATTTCGAAGTGGAGAGGGTTTGAATGAAGGTTGCGGCCGAATGGGGTGGGGGCTAGGGTTTGGAATTGTTTTGTTAAGTTAATTTACATAATTACCATTTAAACTCTTGTGTTTAAGCTTCTAAACTCTTTGTAAAGTGTTTTTAACTTAATAATATAAAGATATAAACTAATAATATCATATATATTTTATCTTTATAAAAACACAAGACATACAAATAAATAGGCACGTTTCCACGTTACGCGATTAATTTCTAATTAACATTTAAAATATGCAAACACATAAACATAATACCATAATCACATTGTCAATTAGATTATCGTTAATTTAATTTTATTATTATTATTAGGTCACCAACGTTAAACGAAAACTAGTGTGTGCTTACGACACGTGTATGCAAGACTCAACGGAACTAACGGAGTTTGATAACGGAAATTTTTACCAGATGTCACATTATCCCCATGTTGAAAGAATTTTCATCTCGAAAATTGTGTTACATGGTGAGAGTGTTCAATCACTGGTCTACTGCATTGGCACACAAAATCGAAAGCGAGTGAATTTGTCACATCATCCCCATGTGGAAAGAAATTCGTCCCGAAATTTAAATCAATACCTTCGTCTGCTGGCATCGTCTTTTCGAATAGTTGAGGGTACTTAAGCTTCATTTATCTTCTCTTTCCCATGTGAATTCCGGCCCACGTCGCGAATTCCAATGGATTTTGACAATGGGTATCTTGCTTTGCTTAAGTGTTTTCACCTCACGGTCAATCACCTGACTGGTTCTTTGATAAAACACAATTGTTCATCCACTTGAACTTCTTCTAGTGGTATGACCATTTTTCATCAGTTATGCACTTCTTTAGGTTCGACACGTGAAATACATGGTGGATTCCACTTAGCGAATCAAGTAGGCTAGACGATAAGCCACTGGACCTATTCTTTCCACTATTTTAAATGGTCCAACGTACCTTGGATTTAGCTTTCCTCGCTTACCAACCGAACTACGCCTTTCCATGGTGAGACTTTCAACAAAACCTTGTCACCAACCTAAACTCTAAAGGTTTCTGTCTCTTATCAGCATAACTCTTTGTCTGTCTCACGCTGCAGCCATACGGTTTCGTATCTGCATAATCTTCTCGGTGGTCTCATGAATTAACTCGGGACCTGTTAGCTGACTATCACCAAAATCTGCCCAGCAAGCCTGGATCTACATTTTCTCCCATGCAGCGCCTCGAAAGGTGCTACCTGTATGCTAGTATGATAACTATTGTTATAAGAAAACTCCACCAATGGCAGGTGAATTTCCCAGTTATTCCCGAAGTCAATCACACAAGCACGTAGCATATCCTCCAACGTCTATATGGTACGCTCACTCTGGTCATCTGTCTGTGGGTGATATGCAGTACTCATATCCAATCATGTACCCAAAGATTTCTGCAATGATTGCCAGAAATGTGACATGAAACGGGCGTCGCGGTCGGAAATAATTGAGATCGGTACACCGTGTCTTGAAACGATCTCTTTAAGGTACAATCAAGTTAATTTCTCCATCTTATCCATTCCTTAATTGCAAGGAAGTGAGCAGACTTTGTCAATCGATCCACAATAACCCATATCGTGTCACAACTAGTATTATTTCGGAGTAACTTAGTAATAAAATCCATAGAGATTTGTTCCCATTTCCATATTGGTATCTCAGGTTGTTGTAATAGTCCGATGGTTTTTGATATTCCACTTTTAGTTTCGAGCAGGTCAAACACTTGCTCACATACGTAGCTACATCCGCTTTCATGTTAGGACACCAGTAGTGCGCCTTTAGGTCATGATACATCTTGTCGGATTCAGGATGTATAGAATACTTATATTTGTGTGCCTCGCTCATAACTAAATCTCTTAGATTCCATAGACAGGCACCCAAAGTCTATCTATGAAATACCAATTTCATCCTCTTTCACCACCAGTTGTTTATCCATTCCCCTTAACGACTCAGAACCAACATTTTCTGCTTTTAAGGCTTCTATTTATGCCTCCTTAACTTGTTCAGCAGTTGGGTACTGATAGTAAGCTGTAAAGCTTGCACCCATCTGGGTTTAGCTGTTTCCTTCTGCTTAAGGCATCAGTAACTACGTTCGCCTTTCCCAGATGGTACTTAATAGCACAATCATAGTCGTTTAGTAGTTCCACCCAACGTTGTTGCCTTATATTCAACTCTTTTTTGCTAGAAGATATGTTGAAGACTCTAGTGATCGGTGTAGATAGTGCACTTGGTACCGTACAAGTAATGTCTCCAGATCTTTAAGGCAAAAACCACTACACCAATTCTAAGTCATGGGTGGTATAGTTCTTCTCATGAACCTTTAGTTGTCTCGAGGCGTAAGCTATCACCTTTTCTTGTTGCATCAAGACACAACCCAATCCTTGAATGGATGCATCGTAATACACCACGAAATCATCCGTTCCTGCTGGTAGTGCTAATATTGGGGCAGTACAGAGTTTTTGTTTTAACAATTGAAAAGCCGATCCTTGCTCTCACTCCATTTGTATGTCGTTCCTTTCTGAGTCATAGCCATGAGAGGTTGTGCTATTTTTGAGAATCCTTCAATGAATCATCGGTAAAATCCTGCTAATCCCAGAAATTGTCTTATCTCACTCAGCGTTTTGGGTGTAGTCCAATTCTTTATCGCCTTAATCTTGGCAGGATCAACATGTATCCCTTTCTCATTAACAATATGACCTAGAAATGGCACTTCTCGTATCCAAAAGTCACACTTTGAGAATTTGGCATACAGCTGCTCATTTTTCAATAGTTCTAAGATCATTCGTAAGTGCTCTTCATGATCCTCCTTGGTCCTAGATATATCAGTATATCATCGATAACACAATGACAAATTGATCAAGATAGGGTTTGCACACACGGTTCATGAGGTCCATGAACCCGCAGGTGCATTAGTCAACCCAAAAGGCATGACCAAGAACTCATAATGACCATAACGTGTACGAAATGCGGTCTTGGGAATGTCTTCTTCTCAGACTCTAAGTTGATGATAACCGGATCTTAAGTCATCTTCGAATAATAGCTTGATCCCTGAAGTTGATCAAACAAGTCGTACGAGGTAGTAAGGGTATCGGTTTTTTACTGTTACTTTGTTTAACTCTCTATAATCGATGCACATCCCAATATGCCATCCTTCTTCTTAACAAGAACAGGAGCTCCCCAAGGTGATGTGCTAGGTCGAATAAAGCCCTTATCTAAAAGCTCCTGAAGTTGTGATGACAACTGTAGTTTCGTTCGGTAATCGATAAGATGCCCTAGCAATCGGGGCTGCGCCGGAGTCAACTCGATCTGGAATTCCACTTGGCGGTGAGGTGGTAATCCAGGAAGATCCTCTGGAAACACCTCTAGAAAGTCACGCACTATGGAATATCCTCATTCTCCTTTCTTCTTTCTTGCCGCTTGCTTATCAGTTACAAGTGCTAGAATAGCCACACGACCCTTTCGTAATAACTTTTGGGCTTTCATGTTTGAGATGATGCATATCATAGCACCACTCCTATCACCTCTGACTATAAGGATTTTGTCACCAACATGAATTCGTATGATCTTCTCATGACATATGACTTCCGCTTGCTTGCTAGAGAGCCAATCCATGCCTATCACAACATCAAAACTCCCTAGCGTAACAGGCATAAGATCTATAGCAAAAGTATGACCAGCAAGTTCTATCTTACAGTCTTTAAGGATATGCGTTACATGGATCTGTTTACCGTCGGCTAATTCCATGGTGTATTTAGATTCTAAAGCAGAGGGTATATCACTTAAAAGACTACAGAACTTTAAGGACACGAAACTCCTATCGGCTCCAGTATCGAATAGTAACGTAGCAAAACAACCATAACAAAGAACCTACGAGTAACAGTTGTGGGATCATTTAGAGCCTCACCTAAGCCAATGACGAAGGCTCTCCCTTTGGCTCCATCTTTGTTTTCACCATTACCAGTACCATTGCCACTGTTGTTGTTATTACCGTTGTTGTTGTTGTTGCCATTACCATTTCTCCTTAGTTGTGGGCAGTTTTTGCCTGTAATGTCCTTCTTTCCCACATTCAAAACACCTTTAGGAGTTCCTAAGGTTGTTGTGGCCTCCTTACCAGCTCACCACGACAATCCTTAGCAGCGTGTCCATTTTACCATAGCGTTGACACTTGAAGTTATCACACCTTCCACATGATGGTAATTACACCGAGTGCACTTCGGATGTCTACCACCATAAACCTGGGTCCTGATTATTTGCAACCATTTGGTTGAAGTTACGGTTATTGTTGAACCTCCGTTGTTGCTGAACTGGCTGTTGTTGCTGTTGAGGTTGGGGTTGACCACTAGAAGATGATGATGATTTGGTGTTGTTAGCACTATCCCACTTTCTCTTGTTGTCGGGCACGCTCACCACATCGCCCCGCTTGGGTAATCATCCTTGCTCCACTGTTTGGTCAGTTAGCTTATGAGCTAACTGGATGGCTTGCTGATTGTTGTTGGGTTGGAAGCAGTTACCATACTTTGAATTTCGGGTACTAATCCCCGTATGTAATGCTCAACCCTCTTGTGCACTTCGTTCACCATTCCTGGGCATAGAGTGGCTAGTTCATGGGTTCTGGTGGTGTACTGCATTTTAAGTTCCAAGAACTCTATCTCCGCTTTTGTACCTCATTGCAAGGACAGTATTCCTCAGTTATCATCACTTTAAATTCAGCCCAGGGAAGTCCATTTGCCATCGCTTGTCCTAGCATCTGGACCTGCGCATTCCACCAAGATAGAGCAGCACCTTCTAGAGTCCCGGTGGCATATTTCACTTGATCAGCAGGTGGACAGTTGCATTTGGAGAAGACAGACTCAGTCTTCTCGAACCATCGTACAAGTCCTACAGCACCCTCAGTACCACTGTAGGTATGTGGTTTACAGTCCATAAAGGACTTGTAGGTACACACCGGTGGTCCTCTTTTACACAACACACTTTGATGAGACATCCCATATGGTTTTGCGGGATATCAGATTTAACTTTCTATCATTGTTTTACTGCTGCTGACCCGTCTGGGCAGCAGCACCACTACTCCTGAACATGCTCATTAATTAGAGCCGCTAATTCTGCGGGGGTCATGTTTATAGCGCCACCGCCCGGTTCTCCCAGTGGCCATGTCCACGTCCGCGTCCACGGCCACGTCACGTCCATGGGCGTCCATTCTTTTCACTTTACATTCACAAATACAATAATGAGTAACATCAACACATTATCTCATTGAAGTACAGTAAACAGTAAATAAAAGAAATAATGAATCATCACAACCACAACATTCATAACAAAAATGATAACCAAAGTAAATAAATTGTAAATGAGTCACAATGTATTTAAAAATGTCAAAATTTAAGTTGTCATTCGTGTGGGGAAACAACCCTTCCCACATAGGTTTCAAAAAGAAAAACTACATAGTCCAAGTCATGTAAAGAAAGTCAATCGACAACATCTGACCCATCATTGCCATCCTCCATCTCCACCGGTTCCTCCTCCTCGGGTTCCCCCTCGGAATCCTCATCCTCAGGGTCTGCTGCAGGAGCAGGAGCTATTGTAATTTGAACCGCTACCAATTGGGCTTCTAAGATAGCAATTCTATTATCGGCTATGTCGTCCCGCTATTCACGAGCAGTCACGCGCCCTCTGAGTGCTATGATACCATCTTCCATGTGGTGACACCCGTTTAGGGTCTTCCCGTGTTACTCCTCGAGTTCATCTATTTGATGTCTTAGTTTGTACACCTCATGCTGCAGTGTACAGACATCACCCTGAGCCGCCTGACTCGATGCTTCTCAGTGTCCAGTGCAGCGACCAGTGTAGCAATCAGTTGCTCGTTGGACTGCACCGTTCATGGAGTGAAGGCATTGGTTGATCGGCGTTGTTCCTAAACCTGGGCCTCGGGACAAGTACGCGCTCCCTATACATCATATGATCAATGATCTGGGATAGAAACTCCAGTCTCGTGGGGGGTCACGCTCCATCAGTGCAAAAGGTTGATCCAATCGAGCTCCTCTCGAGGATAGCTAGTCGGGGCCAATCGAATCTATTGTCAGGTTTTGGTGCGGGAGGTGGGGATTCATATCGTGAAGGTGATTCAGGTCGCTTACCCGGAGCTCTCGATGATGATGCCATGCTGTAGAGAGTGTGACGTGTATGCCAATGAGTATACAGTAGATGATAATAATGCACAGGTAACTAACTAACTGTGTGTGGTTATAGTCCAGTGTGTATGCAACGTAGTTCCCTATAACCAACGGCTCTGATACCAATCTGTCACACCCACAAAATCCACGTGCGAGTTTTACAGCGCAGGCGTGTGAACAACCAGGATCACAGTCAATAGTTACTCAGAACGACTCTATATGCCATGCACAATTAAAATAAAATCACAAAGTATAAACTTCAAACTGTGCGGAAGCGTTTTGTAAAGCAACCCAAAGAAATAAAATGTATACTATGGCAAAACATGCGCCAACCCAAATGAGTAAACATTAACCATTAAAACAATAAAGATGTCTTGAAGATCGAGTCTTAGAATGCAAGTGAACCATGTAGTGCTCCTAAAGGCAAGAAAGCTAATGACCTGAGAATAGCATACTAAAATGTCAACACAATGGTTGGTGAGTTCAAGAGTGATATTAAACATAAGCAGTTTAATAATAGAGATATAGAAGTAGTGCATTGTAACAGATAGCTAGTCCATTAACAATAAATATTAACTCATAGTGATTTCACAATTGAAGCTGAATGTGTTACGTTGTTGCCTCCTATCATGACTTAACAGGTCGTGACAATGTTCAATAGGACAAATTACACCCGTTGACCTCGAGTCACACAGGTGGGGCTCGTCAGACCCAGTAGTACTACCCAAATTTCCCCGCTATTCAATATTAACAATTCGAAAGTGTGAGGACTTTTCCATGATATCAACACTATATTAATATTATACACAACTTGAATATATAAAGCGTTTAGTTTACCAGTATGCTATCTCCCCCAAAGAGATTAAGTAAAGAGTGGGGCATGAACTCACTAGGTATTCGTATAGATACTTAGAGTTTTTACTTGACAGACAAAGTGGACAGACAACCTTCAGAGTTACCTAGATCATATAAGTACATGAGTACGTGCGAAAAGAGAACATGTGAAATCCTAAGTACACTACAACCAAGGACTCAAGGTTTCAGAAAACAAACACTTGACCCAGTTGACCCATTTGACCCTTAGTGACTTTATGTGTTGTAAACCATTCAAGCAATCATACACATATATCTTACATGGTTAACATTCAAATGGATCATATGTATGCTACATTATCCAGGTGTATCACTTAGATCATCATACTACCAAGTATCATACAAGTCATGCGAATCTAGAACATTAACATGTCCACTAGTTATACACAACTAACATGCCACACAAAGATCAAATCACGCACCACATGCCATGTGAAGCGACTCACGACTTCACATCCTAAACCCTACCAATCCTACTAAGTAGGGGCCTCAGATTCACACGCGTGTATGATGATCACATTCACATTCATTAACCATGTTCATTGCATTCAACAAACACACCACAACAATCAATTTCCTTCCCAACATGATGTCTTAACTACTAACCAACATCAACATCATACATGATCATCAAAGTCCAAACATCACCCATGATTATCCAAGCATCCCATACAACTAATTTAACATGTTCTATCACATTAGAATTCATCCATGAACTTACTAACATGCTCCTAACATCCCAAACATGTCAAACTATCATCCTTCAAACTTTGTGCAAATAAAGTTTCCTTTGGGAAGTACATTCCAACATCTATCAAACACTCAATGTATTCATGAATTCATTACAATTATACCATCTCAAGCTCATAACAACATCTTGACATGATTAACAATACCTAATCATCATAATCCATTAATCATCATGACAAAAGTTTCCACTTTTGGCAAGATATGAACAACAACATTCATTCTAAGATTTCTAGCATTCATATCAACAATCTAGCATCTAATTGTCATCACATCAATATCTTATTAGATCATCATCTCATGGAAATAAGTTACTATTATTACTAACCTATGAACACCAACTTCAATTCATCAATTTCTTGCAAGATCAATGTATCCTAGCATTCATACAACCTACTAATCATCATAAGTTCATCAAACAATAATCAATCATACATAATCTTATCAATTTCGAGTTAGGGTTTGCCTAGATCAAAGTTCATGATCAATCCATTAAAAACATACAATTCATGCATAATCATGTTAACAACATGTATTCATCCACTAACATACTAACATCATCAATTACATCAATTTTTCGACCCCATGATCATACAAAAACGAATTAGGGTTCGGCCCAACAAGAAATTCATAAAAACTTGTAAAATCTAACCTTTAAACGTGTGTTAACTTGCAATTGATGATTCTAAGGTGTTCTAAGCCTTGACATCGACCAAAACCATAGCACCAAGATGGTTGTGAAGGCTGAATTTTGAAGTGGAGAGGGTTTGGAATGAGGTTGCGGCCGAATGGGGTGGGGGCTAGGTTTGGAATTGTTTTGTTTAAGTTAATTTACATAATTACCATTTAAACCCTTGTGTTTTGTATTTCATAAAAATTTAAGCTTCTAAACTCTTTGTAAAGTGCTTTTAACTTGATAATATAAAGATATAAACTAATAATAATCATTATATATTTTAACTTTTTAAAAACACAAGATATACAAATAAATAGGCACGTTTTCACGTTACGCGATTAATTTCCTAATTAATATTTAAAATATGCAAACACATAAACATAATACCATAATCACATTGTCAATTAGATTATCATTAATTTAACATTATTAATTATTATTAGGTCACCAACGTTAAACGACAACTAGTGTGTGCTTACGACACGTGTATGCAAGACTCAACGGAACTAACGGTGTTTGATAACAGAAATTTTTACCGGATGTCACATCACCGAAATCTCGTCAAGTGTTGTCAATCGAATCATCTTCTTGCGACACACAATGTTCTCCTTGTAGTCCGCCAACCAATCCATTCCTAAGACTACGTCAAACCCGCCTAAGGTCATCACAAATGGTCTAACTGGAAACTTGTGACCTTCTAGTTCTATGTCACAACCCTCTATCATCTTTGAAATCCTGGTAGACTTGCCTATGGCAGTTTCTACATTGAAGGGCGTATCTATACTCTTACTACTTAAAGGCAATTTAGCATAAAAAGCAACAGAAATAAAACTTTAACTAGCACCAGAATCAAATAACACAAAGGCTAGAGTTTGGTTTACTAGAAACGTACTGACACAACATCGGGGTCCGTCCTAGCCTCCTTTTGCGTCATCATGAATACTCAGGCACTCACCCTCTGCCCTTCTCCTCTGATCTTCTTCGCTCCCGAACCTTTGGCCCTCAGCTTCTTATAGTCTCTACTCATGTGACCCTGTCCACCACAGTTAAAACATCTGACCGCACGACAGTCTCGGCTATTGCCCCGTCCTCCCACATTTGAAGTATAAGTTCGATCACAACCTACATTCTCCAATGTGCTCCTTTCACATCTGCCACACTTCTTCGACCTCGCACCAGTTGTGACCACACGACGGTCATCTACCCTTGTCTTCTTGTTACTCGTGGGGTACCACCTCGACCAAAACTTTTTCCATTCCAATTCCGGTCACCCCCATCTTTCTTACTCCCCTCAGCCACCATTACAGTCCTTTCATCATATAACCTCCCCGCTAAATCCACCTCTGACCCAAACATGCTCGGTCGGGCAGCGATCATGTGCCTAAGAATATCTGCTGGCAAACCCTGGATGTACCTTTTGATCTTTCATGACAGAGCTGTCACCTGATCAGGCACCAACCGTGCCATCTAGTTGAATTTAGTGGTGTATTTCTAATGGGTCATTGTTCCCGCCTCCAGCTGTAGGAACTCCCTTTCCACCTTATCCATCTTCCAGTGGGGACAGAATTCCTCAATTACTAGCCTCTTCAACTCTGCCCATTTCATCTTTCCAATGCGCTCGACATACCCTCGGCTTGGACAATAGTGTCCCACCAGCAAAAAGTCGAGTCCACGAATGAATGGGTAGCAAACTTCACCTTTTGGTCCTCTCGGCACTCGCTGATATTCAGAACAGCTTCCATCTCTCAACCCACGGTGAGCAGCAGCAACAACAGTGCCATTACCATTGAAGGTTAGGAGCTTGCATCTTTGAAATGCCCCATAGTTGCAGCCTCGTGCCACGTCTTACACAGGCTCTTCTTCCTCCTCTTCTTGCTCGTCATCTGAGAAAACTGTCTCAGTCTTGGGGCGTTTCCCTTCGATCGTAGGCCTACTCCTTTCTTCCCTCTCCCCCTCCCGTACAGCCTTTATCACTTCGGTCACCACAGACGGTAGAATCATCTGCATGACCTGATGCACCTCCTCAACTACAGCCTCCTTCATCGAGGCTCTTAAGTTTGCACTCTCGTCTCTGCCCTAGGGATGAGGGGTCTCGGGTACTTCATGAACCACCTTCTCGGCTCTAAGCATTCCTCTTTTGGGTCGCAGTTCAGCACCATGCACACCACGACCTCCACCCCTCGAAGGTTTAGATGATCTACCACCGGCCATCCACAACACACTATAAGATTCAAACACCAACACGATCATTCAAGGGAACAACTCAGTTTATGTCAACTATAGTAAGTCCCTAATTACACCGGCCAGTTGTGATTAGCCGCTTACTTTACTTTTCATACCCCAAGCATTACCTATCTGACTACATTAGTATCAAAATCTACAAACATCACATAAACCACATAACACACGCACATGATGTCGGTTAACATTAAGAAAATACCTGATGGCACGCAACTACTCGGACTGGCATACATTTCCTTTCCGTCCCATTTTTAGTTAAGGTTTATTTTGAAGATTTACCCATTTCACTTAAACTTTGGCTCTGATACCAACTTGTAAGGCCCCGTTCCCGGATGCTTACAACTGGTCAATCATCACACATAAAACATATATTTTCATTTACTTAAAGAAAACATTGCAGCGGAAACATTAAAATAACTTTTCCATCTCATAATAATAGTTTTTGCAAAATAATACATCGTTAACAAGTTACAAATACATGTTGCATTACATCACAAAAGCATTCTAAAAATCGATGCCATCCAAAAAGAGCCAAGTAGCCGCCTCGTGCCATCCTCAGCAACCTTTACCTGCCAACTGGAAACACATAAAGGTTAGCATTATTGAGTGAGTTATAGTATTAAAATAAAACATACTTCATTTTCATTCAAAACCGTTCTTTACTTTTGTATGTGGTTCACACATCATATGTACATATAGATAATATCATTATTATCTTCATCATTCATTCGTTAAATTCTGTTCATTCATCTTACGTCATTATCATTCACTTTCGTTCACTTTCATAAGTTACTTTCATTCATATGTTCATCTTTACTTCTTACATTCCATCCAAACCATGAACTTTACCACCACCGTCATGCATAAAGCGGCACTGGGCCGAGATCTGTCATAGACCCCCTGTCATGGCGCACAGCAGCCTGACCACAGTACCTAGGGTAAGTTCTGGTGTACCATTGTCATGTGCTATACCTCACCGTCACGCATAAAGCGGGTGCTAGGCCGAGGTCTATCATAGACCCCCATCATGGTGCTCAACAGCCTGACCACAACACCTAGGGTAAGCAACAAAGGTTCCATCAAATGGTCGGTCGTAACTATCCCACACACCATTAAACTGACACTCTTCATTGAGTGTGTTTCTCTATACAGTGCTTGCAAGACTTTCTTTACCATCTTTTATTCATTAATGCATGCATTCTATCATTATGTTCCTCTTTTCTTTATCTTCCACTTTACATTGCATAATACTTTTCATTTCATTCATTAACATTCAACATAAAGCCATGGGAAAAAACAATCATAATAGGAACATAAACATAAACATACAACATCACCATACAGGGCATCATCATACATACATAACATACATCATACATACCATCATTCATAAGCATCAAACAGACATCATCATACATCAATCATTCATTATATATTATGCATGCCCATCACATCATCTTTGACCTTAAAAAGTCAACTTACATAGCCCCCGGGAACATCCCAAGTCCAAGCCTACTTTACATTTTCCCCAAAATCTAAAAAATATTCTAAGTCTTTAGGCGCATGAGCACTATGCAGGCGCATAGCTTTCAGACGCATGAGGAACACTTAGGCGCATGGGCAACTTTCAGGCGCATCAGTACTATTGGGGCGCATGAGCAACACTTAGTCTATTCTGGGCAAATTCTAGGCGCATGAGTACTATGCAAGTGCATGAGCTATCCTGGGCACATGAACACTTAGTCAAATTTCAGCCTAATCCTATCCGCATGAATACTATTCAGGCGCATGAGGTTTCGGGCGTATAGGGACACTTAGGTAGTTTACACACTAGGCGCATGATCCCTATTTGGGCACATGAGCAATCTATTTCATACTTAAACATCATAATTCAGTCCCCAATCATGCTCAAACTTATTCTAAGCTTAAATCATGCATTCTAAGCCTTAGAGAAACATATCATAACATCATCAAACATAAATATAGCCTAAGATCATACCCCACCCGCAACATACACACATACAGGTATGAAACCCAAGTTTTATAAAAACGTACATACATGCTTTTCCAGCCCCAAAATAGTTAAAAACATGAAAAAATAGGGTTCTAGAACTCACCTTTGCAGCCTCTTCGGGTAAGACTTCCTTCAAACCCGTTTGCTACAAGTTCACACCTAGAAACCCACTTGAAACACATACCCGAACACACATAATCACACATAAGCATACAACCGAGGATATAACCAGTTAAGAATATCATAAACACACGAATTCTTACCTTGAATTGGAGCTTCTTCTTCTTGTTCTTCAAAATCTCCAAAGTTTCTGCCTTCTCTCTCTCTTTTTCTCAAAATCTCGAAAGAAATGGGTGTGTAGGAGGTGATGGGCGGCCATCACCTTTTACTCACCAACTTTTCCAACTTTTGTCCTTTTTACACTTTTTACCCTTCAACTTGGGTGAATATCTTTTCTTTCTTATTCTTCACATTATTCTTCTTTCTTTGTCTTTTATAAATAACTGGGTGTTACACTTAATTATTATTTTGCTTCCGCCTACATCAAATGCTCTCACCTCACATGATTATAACAAGAGGAGCTCAAAAATAAAGGATTTTCCATACTTAGTAGTAAGCCCCATGGTGGGCACCAACTTGATAATATAAAAGAGTGGTCCAATGTTCCTAGGTCTTTGATTTCTTGGTGGGATCCTAATAAGAATAAAGAAACCATTAGTGTTGTCATATGATAGTGACTTCTGCCATCAACCTTGGTTTGAGAATAAGTTAGACGTTCTCTAGGAGATAATTTGTGAAGAGGATGGATAGGGAATATAGCATATGGATGTTTTAGTGAGCATGAGTGACCAAATGTCCAGGAACTCCCTTTATAGTAGACTTCTTATACTCATGGTGAGCTTTGATAGGTAGCTCATTGCTTTATCTTGGAGGTCTAGTCTTTGCCTTTCTAGCATAAAATGCTAAAAAATTTTGACTTTTTTTCTAATAGATGTATGTTATTTTATAATGTTCTTTTTACACAGGTTAGCCTTACAGATGACTTACATGTCATTATTATCATATGCTCATGAGTTATGGCATTTGTTTCTTTAGGCTTTGTTCATCAATATCTATTTAATGAACCATAAAGCTCATTGTCAAGGGCTATCTTTAAACGGAAAATACATATGCATTTATAACATGCAACCATATAGATATTTATAAGGTAGTAATATGAATGTTTGTATGATTTGTAACTCTTTCCATGAGATTGAGAATGGATTTTCAATGAACGTTTTTTATTAATTGCAACAATTTTTCCATGGAGTCCAAGCGACACACGGTACTTTCCCAAATGAAGTTTATAGCTTGTCTCCTGGTAGCCACTTGGTAAATCTATACTACTATATAATACATATTAGAAGGATAATAGGGTAATTTTGTTCATAGTTCAAAACACATATACAATATTTTAAGCATAAAGTACAAATATTTTATGCAATAGTTCCACTTTCGTCCCCATTTATTACTTCTTCTATTGAATTATTTAATACATATTATTAATACATTATTTAATAATGTGATATTATTTAATTAACTTCATTAAATATTATTTTATTTATAATAATATAAATTGACATTTAAATTTATAGTTACTAA
Organism: Flaveria trinervia; assembly: GCA_025506515.1. Classification (NCBI taxonomy): domain Eukaryota; kingdom Viridiplantae; phylum Streptophyta; class Magnoliopsida; order Asterales; family Asteraceae; genus Flaveria; species Flaveria trinervia. The sequence continues at coordinate 88,389,291 of CM046450.1, forward strand.
TCATATTTTTATAACTAAATATATTTAAATTAGGCATATTTTATTTAAATATTTATATCTATACTATTGTATGATACTTCTTTTTGTATAGAGATGTGATTTTGTCAAGCATACAATTTTTAAAGAAACATCTACAAAAAAGTGCAAAGCATTTAAGAGGGCTAGAATAGAGAATGGATCAAGATATTAATACAGTTGATGGGTAATATGATAAATTTATCAATTAAATTTTATATATTTTGACATTTTTGTCCTTATCTCTTTAATGTATTTAATAATATTATTGATATATTATTTAATCATATGATATTATTTAATTCAATTCATTAAATTTTATTTTATTATGATATTATAATTGACATTTAAATTTATATTTACTAATTATATTTTATAACTAAATACTATTTAAATTAAGTATAATTTTATTTAAATTTAAATTAAGTATTATTTTATTTAAATATTTAAGTATATAACTTGTATATATCTTTATATTTATATAACTATAATACTAATATTTTTCTAGTGGCATATTGTGAATTTAATAATTTTAATATTTATTTATATCTTTTATAATAAAACTGAAAGATGATAGAATGATAATTTACATATGGATTAAGACACTCATATGAAGAGTAATGCTTAAATTTCATAAAATTAATCATTTTATTCTATATATGCACTTACATAAAGTATAACATATAGTATTTATGATACAAATGCTAAAGCATATAGATGTGGCCAAACAAAATCATCATTTACTTTCAATGTCATTCATTCAATGCGATTGAGCACTAATCCAACTTCCTTTTTCCTTACCAGTTGTTAACAACTCAATAACAAGCAAGATGGTAATTTGTGATGACAATTTCTCCATTAATTTTCTCCGGTCAATGCAAATCACCACCAAAAGTTGTCTTTGACGATCATAAAACTCAAAAATGAAACCCCCACTAAAATCTAGGTAATAAGTGATTCTGAGCACAAATACCACCCATACTTTCACTAATCTTGTTGGGATAATATAGTTGTTTTAAAGACTTTCGTAATATACATAATTGTTTATTTCATACAATTTCTTCAATAATTCTATTTTGATATTTTAATTTATGTCATAACACACTGAGCTGATACTAACTAATCATATTCCTAAAAAATCACGAAACAGTTGTATCATCGCAACGCTGAACATCACCACTAGTAACCTACTAATACAATCAAGAATCTAATGAGATGTGGAGTATAAAATGACATGAAATGCTAACCTTATTTTTGAAACAACCAAAGAGATGTTTACTAAAACAAAAAAAATAATTATTTTACTTAAGTAGAACTAGGAAGAGCTAGAACTTGGGATTTCTATATAATGTGGAATGTGGATCAAATAAAAACCTACACCAATCTAGCCAAATCATAGCATTGTTATGTGATCCATTCTTATCCATAAAATCCAACCCTAAGTTTGTGATGTTCTTCTTAAGTTTATGAACTTGTGGCTTTTTATTGGAGAAAAAATTATCATTTTGCATATCTTCATAAACACCCCATGCATTGTGAACAACCGTCTGCACCATCTTCCTTTTGGATATACCAATTCATATATTGTAGAGAATATGTATGGAGGCTGAAGCAACCAAAGTCTTTCTGCATGCATGCTGCACAAGTACTGAAGAAGAATGCTTCGGAAGTTTCACACCACAACAAAAATATTCTAAGTGTGAATCTTTCGAAGCCAAGACCATATCTTCCGAAGCCAAAGATGTAGTCTTCCGAAGCTTCAAAGGCAAAGTCTTCCGAAGCTCCACACTTGAAGAGATATTTCTTCTGAAGACTTTTAGTAACATGCTTTATCTGATGTACTTTTCCATAAAGCTAGACCCCTTTTCCGCTGCAACTTTGTAAAGTCACCAACTTACATGAGTTGTGAAAGGTCCATGCTTTTGGTAACTATACATTGAGGTCTGAGTCTATAACTTTCTACTTCATGTACTTTATCCTTTTTGTAATCGATAAGATTGAGCTATGGCATGTCATAGTCACTAGTCAAAAGGCAATGTGCCTTTTGACTCTACAATTGACTTTGTTTTGTGTCTAGTCAATTGTATCCAGCTGGCTTTCATAGTATGGACGGCTGTAGGATGTAGTATAAGTATCTCCTGTTCTTGTATCATTCCTTTATGCTTTGTAACAATTGTAATAGAACATGGAGAAAGCAATACACTACAATCTTGAAAACCATCTCCTTGTGTATCTTGCTCTTGTGTTCTGTCTCTTAATACTTATGTTCTTAGTGTCTTCACTTGTGGTTAATCCAGTTCACAGTTTGTTTAAGTTTAGTTACTCTCCTCTTTGTGTTGTTGTGTTGCATTTGACCACCCTTCAACAGTCCTGCATTTGGTATCAGAGCGTTCAGGCTCTTGATATAAGATCTCATCATCTTAAGACCCCTCACTCACACAAATACTAAACTTTTCAAATGACAGCCATTTCCAAAACTGATATGGAAACTAGAACCGTGAACAAGTCCTACAGATCACTCTTGATGACTTTGACACCTGGTGTATGAGAATGGAAGGTTTCATCAGGTCGCTAGACTCAAGAATGTGGGAGTCTATTAAGAATGGACCTTACATACTAAGCATCCCTGTTGGATCAAGAAGAAGGCTAATGCAACCAAAACTTTATCACTTAAGTTATTTTGGTACTGCATGCAAAAGGCTTTCGAAGCTTAGCATGGAACTTCTGAAGGTGGTAGAGTTCTTCCGAAGACAAATGATAGATCAACTTCCACAGGCAGAACTCTACTTCCGAAGACAAGTGCATACTTCCGAAGTTCAAGACTTAGAAGAATAAAGTAAAGACCTCTTCCAAAGTATGATGAAAAGAAGAAGTCTCCAAGCCTTGGAAGAAGCAACCTCTTCCGAAGTATAAGTGGCTTCGGAAGTACTAACTCTTCCGAAGCCATTTAACCTTCGGAAGACACTGCTATGTACCAGTGGACACAAGTATGGTCTCTGACACTCCGCTGTAGACTTCTGATACAGCATGGCTTCTTCCAAAAGAGCCATGTTGTTGACCATACTTTATTCCACTGTTCACCTTTTCATGATAGTACATGTTACCAACTTTAGATGGTGACAAAAGGTAAGTCAGGGACATGTCCTGACTACCAAATCTCAGATAAGACTTTATCTGAGATACCTTAATCTTTAGTCTTGTAGTATAGGCTTTAGCTATAAGATCCCAGCTGGTATCAAAGTATATCTGGCTGTAGATAGTATTATATATAGGTTCTCCTTGTAACTCATTGAAGACAGGGATATCATCTCCTTGTAAGAGTCTGGTATTTTAAGTGAGAATCAATATATAAAAGTATCTTAAAATTATCTTTCTGTGTTCTTAGTTACTTTCAATATTGTGATCAACTCTTACTGATTCTTCATATATCCGAGTGTGTTCTCAGTGAGTTTGAGAGAAAAACATTGTGTTTAAGTGACAAACACCGATCCTGCAGTTGGTATCAGAGCACTCAGGCTCTTGATTGAGTGATCTTACAATCCAAATCAACCTGTTTTTACTCCTCCCTACCGCTCACTCACTCAAATGGCCCTTAACAAATCCAAGGTAGAGATGGGAACAATGACAAAAGCTCCCATCATTACCCCTGAAAACTTCAGGTCTTGGAGTAGAAGAATAGAAGGCTTCATTAGATACCAAGAGCAGACTATGGAACTCCATTGTCAATGGACTGTACAAGCCAAAGGTGGCATCACCTGGTGGAAACGGTGCCATGATAGAGAAGGATGTCGAGGACTATTCTGATGAAGACAGAAAGAAGATGGGCATCGATAGCAATGCTATGACTATTCTCATGACTGCAATAACGAACCCTATTATGGTGGGGTTCGAGCATTGAAAGACTGCCAAAGAATTGTTTGATGCACTTGCTCAGATGTACTCAAGCTCCAACGACTCAAAGAAGGACTCACTGAAGCAGCAGTTCGAGAACTTCACTCATATTGCTGGAGAGACCCTCAGCCAGCAGTATTTCAGGTACATGGATCTTATCTATTCCCTTCAATCTGTGAAGATCACTCCTAACTCAGAGATCTCACCAGAAAGTTCATGAGTGCTCTTCGAAATGAGTGGACATTCTACTGTGTCTTCTTTAGGATAACAAAAAACTTGAACACTCTTTCCATGACTGAACTCTACGGCATCCTTGATGGATATCGCCTAGAGATGGAGAGTAAGAAAGGCCACCAAACAAGCAGACCCATGAGTCTTCCTGCTAGCAACGCTTTAATGGATGCTGAAGGCTCATTAACCCCTCAACCTCAGCATTTCCTGACTTATCCGCAACCATCCTGCTCTTCTGGACCTTACATCACTTTTCCTGAGACTCCAAGGTCTCATCAGGCTCAACACAACTCCTTTGAGGAAAGTTGTGCCTTTGTTTCAGGAAGTGGACACTCAAGAGATTTTCATACTGTTTTGATGATCGTGAGTGTTTTAGTCTAGATGATGTAGAGTACGTGGACATTGTCCAGCAGATGGATCTCTTAACTTATAGAGCGAAGAAGTTCTTTAAGAGAACTGAAAGGCATTTCTCTCAAAACCCAACTACCACTAAGTTCGGGTTTGACAAGACCAAGGCAAAATGTTACAACTGTAACTAACTGGGTCATTTTGCAAGGGAATGCAAGGCTCCTAAGACCAATCCGGGAACCTCACATGCCTCCACACATCCCTCGACCTCAAAGCCCGCTAAGAGGTCAACTGAAACAACTGCAATGCCTCAAGAAGTTGACTGGAGCTTCATGGTACAGGATGTGACTCCTGCTCAAGCTCTCATGGCAGGAACAGATGATGCCCAGGTATATGAACATCTCTGTACTCCAGCCTGTATAGCTAAAGTTAAACTTTATCAGGACTACGATATGGAAATCAGATCCGATATTGAGTCTTTAAATATTCTAAAATCTGATTTTAAAAGAGCTGAATCCGACTATCAAAAGAAAATTGATGAGTTAGAGAAAACTGTATCTCTTTTAAAACATGAACACACCACTACAAGACTCAAATCAAGGATCTGATATCCAAATTGTCTAAGGCTCAAGCCCAGCTTGTCACTGCTGAGGCTCAGGCCAGGAAGCATGCTATTCTGAGCAGAACTTCCAAGCTATTCTTGCATCATCCTCCCATTCCAAACTCTGTTATCAAAACAAAGGAGGGTTGGGAACCAATGAAATTGCTCCACCACACTCCTATGAGTCTATTAGACAGCCTAGATGTGGTACTGAAGAGCAAGAGATTCCAACTGCTGACCCTTTCTTTCCAGAGTTAAAGGATGAGGGATCAATAGTGGCCACCACATGGAAGGAACAGGTAGATGTACCTATTTCTTCCTGTGAAGATCAAATCCTACCACTAAAGCCAGAAGAAGCAGAGCTAAAGCTGCTAGAAGAACTGCCAAGAAGGTGGCTGAGTCCAAACTGAAGATTGACCCCAAGCAGAAGGGTGTCTTTATCTCAGCTAGATTCCAAGTGATAGGTACTTTTGATTTAGGAAAGGAATGTAATACCAACATTCCTGTCCTACCTAAGGATCAGAAGTTGAAGGGAAAAGTTGCTGATGAAGAAAAGAAGCCCAAGAAACAACAACCCTCACTTTCACAAAACACTAACATTGCATGCATCATGTGTGGCCTGCAAAATCACATGGCAAAAGATTGTTACTACAATCCTGCACACACATTATGCAAATAATGTTAGGAAAGAAGTAGTCAAGGAAGGTTTCACATTTGGACCTTTTCAAACGGTTCAAGTAATGAAAAAGGGAAGCTAGTCTCGGAAGCCAGGTTGCTTTCGGAAGAAACTCCTTCTTCCGAAGGGAAAATGGCTTCGGAAGCAGAGCTACTAAGGTTCGGAAGAACAAGAAAGCTCCCTTGAAACCATCCAAGAAGAAGACTACTTCGGAACAAAAGGTGGTGAAGGCTTCTTACAAAAAGAAAGAAGCTTCGGAAGAAGGCCATGCCGCAAAAGCTTCAACAAGCTCATCCTCCAAGGTCAGCCAAAGGGTGGACTGGAAGATCAAGGAAGATGCTGCAGCCCAAACCTCTTCTTCAAAGACCTCTATGAACCCCCATGCATAACTTTTGGTTCCTTATGTCATTATCCTTGGAAGAACCCGAGACCAGCAAGGCTGGGCTTCCAAACAAAACTAAAAAACTCATCTTATGTGCAGGACATCCATTTGACAAGAACAATGTATGGATTGTAGATAGTGGATGCTCCAGGCACATGATAGGGAACAGATCTCTCCTTCAACAGTTTCAGAACTATGATGGAGGTCCTGTCCAATTTGGAGGTGAGGCCGGAGGATATATTTCTGCCAGAGGGAGTATATCCAACGGTAAGTTAAAAGTTGACAAAGTCCACTTTGTCAAGCAGCTTGGACATAATCTGTTAAGTGTTTCTCAATTCTGTGATCAAAAGCACGAATGCTTTTCACAGAACATGAGTGCATTATCCTCAAACAGGGATGACAATTCCTCCGGAATTGGTGCTTCTTAGATCTCCCAGAAAGGGGATATACAAGCTAGATATGAACAATGCTTCCCAATGGGTGAAGTATCATGCTTCTTTCCAAAGCTGATAGTGATGAGTCAACACTATGGCATAAACGTATGTGTCATGTAAATTTTAAGACAATGATAAATTGGCTAAAAATAACTTGGTACATGGTTTGCCTAAAAAGGAGTTTTTCTGCAAAGATAACTGTGTTGCATGCCTGAAAGGGAAACAACACAGGACATTTCATAAATCCAAATGTGTTAACTCTATCACTACTCCATTACACTTATTGCACGTGGATCTTTTTGGTCCAGAAGTATAATGAGCATTGGAAGAAAATCATACTGCCTTGTGATAGTTGATGATTTTACAAGATTCACATGGGTATTCTTTTTAAGAACTAAAGATGAAACTGCTGAAACATTAAAATCTTTTATTCTTAAATAGAAAATCAAATTAATCACAAGGTTAAAATCATTAGAAGTGATCAAGGGACTGAGTTTAAGAACTTGTTCTTGACTCATTCTGTAACTCCAAAGGGATTGCCAGACATATAGTGCTCCCCGAACTCCTCAACAAAATGGTGTTGCTGAGAGGAGGAATAGGACACTTATGAAGCTGCTCGAACTATGTTAGCTGATTCAAAGCTACCTCTAACATTCTGGGCAGAGGCAGTCAATACTACATGCTATGTGCAGAATAGAGTTTTTGTAGTTAAGCCACATGGAAAGACCCTTATGATCTATGGAACAAGTGGCCACCATTTATTGGCTTTCTAAGGTCCTTTGGCAGCAGGTGTACCATACTTAACAAAAAGGACAATTTAGCAAAATTCTTTCCAAACTATTCTAAACCATCTTGTGAGAATGTTTCAGTTGGAACAGGTGCTCAAAATGATGCTGATACTACTGCTAATGATCAACTATTTGTGCATCCCAGACCTAGTCCAAATTCTCCAAGTGCCACAATACATCAAGCTTCCATTAGTCACAGATCTGATAGTTTAACTATAACAAGTAACAGTGAAGCTTCATCAAGTGAATCACTTACTGAGCCTCAAAACTCATCAGGTAATCCACCACAGCACCAGGCAGAGGAAGTAGTATTTTGAAGGAACATGCAACTATTAATACTACTTCACCGCCAACCATTGATGATGTTTCTCATTCATTCAATCAGTCCTCATTGAATGACTTTGAAACAATAGCTAGACAAGTGTTCTAGTTCCTGAGCAGAATATGTCCAACTTAGACTTATCTCTGCAACTGGAAGTGATTCCTCATCTTAGGATTCACAACACTCATCCAACTGAGAACATCATAGGGGATGTCACTTAAGGTGTGAGAACAAGAGGACAGACTCATCAAGGGAATGTCTATTTGTACTCATGCTTTCTATCTCAGATGGAACCTAAGAAGGTAGAAGATGCCTTAAAAGATAGTAGCTGGATTGAATCGATGCAAGAGGAGCTGCTTCAATTCAAGAGACAGAAGGTATGGAACTATGTCCGCTACCATCTAGTCAAGTACCTATAGGAACCAATGGGTTTTCATAAACAAGAGAGATGATAGAGGCTTGATCATCAAGAGTAAAGTAATACTTGTAGTTCAAGGATACACTCAAGAGGTAGGAATCAATTATACTATGTCTTTGCACTAGTTGCAAGACTTGAGGCAGTTAGGATCTTCCTTTCTTATGCTGCATCCAAGGACTTCACTGTCTATCAACTTGATGTCGAGTGTGCATTTCTATATGGGGATATAGATAGGGAAGTCTATGTATGCCAACCTCCAAGATTTGAAGACCCACAACACCCCAACTATGTGTGCAAGTTGGATAAAGCTTTGTATGGGCTGCACCAAGCACCTAGGCTGTGGTATGAGACTTTGTCTCAGTTTCTTCTAAAGAATGGCTACACTAGAGGTACCATTGATAAGACTCTCTTCATCAGAAAGTCTGGAAAGAACATCTTGCTCGTTCAAGTCTATGTTGATGACTTCATATTTGGTTCCTCAAATGACCAAATATGTAAGGACTTTGAGAGCATTATGAAGAAAAAGTTTGAGATGAGTTCCATGGGAAAAATGGACTTTTCCCTTGGAATTCAGGTAAAGCAGATGAAGGAAGGGTTTTTAATTAATCAATCTAAGTATGTCTCTGACATCTTAGAAAGATTTGCAATGAAAGATTGCAAGCCTACCAAGACACCCATACCCAGAACCATAATCTTTGTCCTGACCTTGAGGGGGAGGATACTGATCAACATCAGTATAGGGCAATTATTGGTTCTCTGATGTATCTCACAGCTAGTAGACCTGATATCATGTTTGCTACTTGTATTTGTGCAAGATATCAGGCTGCTCCAAAGGTGTCTCACCTAGCTGTTGTTAAGAAAATCCTCAATACCTTAAAGGAGCACCTAAACTTGGTCTCTGGTATCCTAGAAACAAAGATTTCAATCTCTATGGATACTCAGACAATGACTATGGAGGCTGTAATGTTGACAAGAAATCAACATCAGGAGGATGTCAATTTCTTGGTGTAAGGATCATCTCATGGCAATGCAAGAAACAATCTTGTGTCTCTACATCAACTGCTGAAGCTGAATACATTACTATTGCTAGCTGTTGTGCTCAATTGCTATGGATTCAAAATCAGATGTTAGACTATAGATTCAACTTTATGAGTACTCCTATCCATATTGACAACAATAGTGCTATCTCAATTACTGAAAATCCAGTGAAGCACTCCAAGACAAAGCATATTGACATCAGGTATCATTTCATTAGAGATATTCATGAGAAAAATCTAATTAAGTAAATCAAAGTTGATTCAAATGAACAATATGCTGATCTGTTCACCAATCATTTGATGGACAAAGATTTAAGTATCTCAAAACAGCTATTGGGATGATAAACATTGATTAGTTTAATCTTTTTTTGAAAACCTTTTTAATCTGTAAGTCTTGTGTCAATACAATTTAAGCCCTGTTACAAGAAGTTCTCTCTAAACTTTTCTAAGTGTAAATTCCTTCCGAAGAGAAATTAACTCTCGGAAGACATTCTCATATCTTCCGAAGCAAGATTTCTCAAAGGATAACTTTCTTCTCGGAAGAATTTTTGGCCTCGGAAGAAGCGATTGATTGCATATCAGATCTACTTCCGAGACTTACAGATTCTCCATTTGGAAGCAACTCTAACCTTCGGAAGCAAAGTTTTGTCTTCGGAAGTAGGAATTGCCTTCGGAAGACAAGTTACCTTCGGAAATGTTTTCCACTAGAGAGATTCTACTGTGTAACGTAAATCTCTTGGGCCCCACATTGTAAAAAGCAAAGATTTTGTTAATGATGTCAGATTATTTAATGGATTTTAAACTTACCACCACTGTCAATTCATCCACTAAACCATCACATCACCTTATCCTAACCTCCATTACCGCCTTACCATCATCTTTTAAATAATCTTGATTGTTCAATTTCATCTTCTTACTTGCAATTTTACTGCCCTAGAAATTCTGCTCTCCAAATTTATCCAAGCTCAAAATAATCTACTTTCACCTTTCCAAATGGCACTCAACACTTAGCACAACCAAGTCGCACTTCTTGATTCTTCAAGAGATGCTGACTTCTCGGAAATTATCTCCTTTCTCACCCAATCAACCTACTACACTGCCCTTACTGTTAACCCCACTATTTACTCCAACCAAATGGCACAATTTTAGGGAAATGGTCAGGTCGAAACCCTAAATGGGATTCGTGTACTACGGTCCAACATCTGTGGATAGGATTTGATCATCACTGAACAACTCATAAGGGAGCACCTTGAGCTTCATGATGAAGGAGCTCCTACTGAATTCCAAACTGAAGATTTGGAGAGCACTTATATCCTAATGGGATATGGTGGAGACATCAGCAGGTCAACTATTTACAAGTTCAACTTCTCCTACAATCGGAAGTTCCTCCTGCATGTTGTTCTTCATTGCTTGTCCAACAAATCCGGAGGATGGGATCAAATCCCTTATGAACTAGGATGCTTAGTTCATGGATTGTGAGAGGCATGCGCTTCAATTACTCACGATTTTTGTTCTCAAATCTGATAGGGAATCTGCAAAGGGATACATTCTTCATGTATCCTAGATTCCTTTAACACATAATCAACTGTGAGTTGGACCAGAGCATGCTTGTCTGTGCAGCTGCTCTTACTGTTCCACACATGCGGCCTACCATCTTCAAGACATTGAAGAATGTATCCACCAACTTCACTGGAAGGTACACCACTCTGCTTCTAGGTATGATTGAGTGCATAGCTCCTTGTGACATCCCTGTTCACCCCACAGGTGATGAACCCACACCAACAACCACCACCATAATGCCAACACTACCTTCTCCACCCATCACCATCACTTATCAACGACGCCCCAAACAAACCCTTGTTCAATCTAATCTGATTGAACAAGCTCCTCCTGTTGATCCAAAAGGACTAGAGTGGAAACATGGGCTCCCACTCAGTCCGAGGTGTCTCCATCATTCTCTTTCAACCTCAATTGGGTTTTAGTCTCCTCAGTCTCAAACTCAAGAGCCCAATACCCAAACCAACAGCCCTCAGAATGAGTATCTACACTCTTCTGAGTTGCCAACAAGGGACAACCCCACTAGAGGCTCAATGCCTATAGACATTGACCAAAGTCCCGGGTCAGTTGATTAACCTCCCTATCTTTCACTGACCTTCTAATCAAAACTAATGAAGAGATAACATCTCTCCATGGCAATGAAGTTGATCTACAATACCCACTTCAAGATCAACAGAGCCCGGAGAAATTCCTTATCTCTAGCCCCCATCAACAATCAATAACTGAGGTGACTCCCACTGATGTGGAGGGGACTCATGTAGATTCAGCTGCCACTACAGAAGGTGCCTCAATGGACCTTGTGGACAGTGGTAACATCTCTCATACTGAATCTACAGCAACCGAGCCCTTTGATGAATCTGAAAGAGACATCATTGAGCATGGGAAACCAGGGTGCCAAGAAACCACATCTGGTGGTGAGGTTGAACATACTAGGTATGTTACCTCATCTCCCCGTGATTCTTCAAAACAAGATGAGGGAAGTATGCAACTCCTTGTTAAAGACCTTCTATCTAAAGTCTCAACCTTGAATCCTTGGTTAGGACTTTAGAAACAAGGTCTGCCACTCAACAACTTGAGATTGACAATCTCAAGGCTCAACTAGCTATGAAACAGACAAAGAGTTATGTTAGGCATGTACCTACTCAGGTCTCACTGACTTCTTCCTCTAGCTCATCTAGCTCTCAAGATGATGCTACCAAAAAGGGGGAGAATGTTCAAAGACAAATACATGAGGAACCACAGAGCCGACCTTCAACTTCACATCTTCTTCTCCCATCATCTCAACAACTGAGCCATCTCAAGTCATTCTTTAGATTGACCCTAGGATGCTCAGTGATCTCTACAGACTCTTCACCAAGTTTCTGTTGAGATCCTCCTTTGAGCAGCGAAGCCATGATGCAGCAATGATCTACTTTGGAGCTGAAGAGCTTTAGAGGCTGACTGCACCTTCTACCACTATGGAAGAAGTTGGTCAACCTAAGGTCCACATGGAACCCAAGATTCAATTCGAATGGGAAATGGGGACTGATGGCCCTGCAACTAAAACAGTTGGGACAGATTCTGCATCTCCTCCACTTCCGAAGCTAAAGTTAAAACCTCGAAAGAACAAGTTGGATCTTCCGAAGCTGAAATAGAAGCTGCGAAAGGATTGTTCAAAATGTCCGAGGACCTGATCATCACAGACGCCATCCTGGAAATGGCATCTGAGTTGAGCAGTGAGGACTTTCCAATTCCACCTCCATCCAGACACCATCTCTGCCTCTCTTATAATTAGAAACCTCTCTCCAAGAACCACCACAGTCAGGATCTTCAAAAGACAAAGGAAAAAGGAAGATGAATGCAGAAGATCTTCAGGAAGAGGAGAAGATCGAGAAACTCAAGAAGAAAGGAAGACTTCAGACTGAGAAGTTGCTAGCTGCCAGTACAAAAGCAGCTGCTTCCAATCAGGAGGTTGTCATCAATAAAAATAGAGAGCAGATAATTGACTAGCTCATTGAAATGGGGGCTGCTAATGAAGAAACACTCCTGCTACCATTAGAGGAGTTGGTGGATCTGGAAAAGGCAACCAGGCTGAAACTTGAGGAAGAAGCCAGGTTGGCCTTGGAGAAAGAAGAGAAAAGAAACAGAAGGAGGCTGAATTGCAGCTAAGGAAAGACAGGATGAACTTCCTACTCTCCAGAGGCTTTGAACTTCAAGAACTTTCTCCACACAACGATGCTATGATCCTTTGGCTCTACAACAAAGAGCATGATCAAATGGAGAAAGAAAGGAAAAAGGCTGCAAAAGAAAATGCCAGAGAGAAGAAGAAGAAGGAAGAAGAAGGGGCCAAGGTCACTGCCTCCAAGAAGCTCACTGAGAAAGCCTGGATGAAGGACTATCTTCGGGCTCGTGGATTCTCTGGGAGGCAGGTGGGTCCCATGTCTGAGAGGACACTCCAACGGATTGTCAGTGAAATCAAAGCTGACATCTAGATGGGGAAAATGATAGAAATGTACAGAAGGGTAAAAGAGATGATCTTCACTACTACCACCCAACCATAACCTGAACCTTCACCCTTACCATTCACCATTAAACCTGAACCTTTCACCCCCAAACCCACATCACTACCCTCACCTACTCCCTCATCACAACGACCCAAACTTCCCATCATCCAACACAAAGCACTAGCTAGAACCTCTGAACCTAAACCTACCCAATTACCATCCAGATCATTTCCTCAGCCTTCTCAACATCTCTCCCTTGAGGAGTTTAAGGCAATCAAGACGAAGCTCATCAACTGCACTACTCTGAGCGAAGTCTCTTGTGTAGAAGACTTTGTCAACATCACCTATGGTGATGGTTCTTCAAGTTCCCTCATAAGAGATAAATTCCTTGATCTGCCTAGAGGAACTTTGGACCAGGCTGTGAGACTTCTTGGACACAACTCAGATTCTTTGAATGATGAAGAGAAGAAGCTCAGAAGGAAACTGGTGACTCTGCTAGATACAAAGAAAGAGGACAAGATTCCTAGTCAGTCTCTTGTGCCCAAAAGGAAGATAATCCAGTGGAGGTTTGATGAACCTTCTCACAACTTTGTTATGGAAAGAGAGAATGGTGAGCTCAATAGACTCAATGCAACCTCTCTGCTACACTCCAGCAGGTTCGACATTGCTAAGCTACCGGAGAAGCCATTCTCCAACCCTCCAACTCTGAAACTACTGCACTCATTAGAAATCATCTCAGCAGTCTTCATCTAGCTGAGTTAACTGCAAAGGCAAAGATTGAAGAAGAGTTGAAGTTGAGAAGACAGGAAGACAAGGAAAGATCTCTCACCAAAGGTACTGCCTTTCTACAGATGGTAGAAGGTCCTGAATTGGAACCTATAGTTCGATGGGAATATGATTATAGTTCCTATCAACTAGCTCTTTTTATAGGGCAACAACAAAGGGTACATGTTATCCAAGGTCATAGACTGGATTCCTGTCTACCAAGGATTTGTACAAACTTCTCAGTACCACTTCAGGGAAGAACAAGGAGACAGACAAATATTTACTCTCCTTAGTGCTGAAAGTTTTGAGAAGTCGAGACAAGTGAAGTTTTGATAGCATCAGCCTAGGGGGAGTTTGTTGGATCAAGAAGAAGGCTAATGCAACCAAAACTTTGTCACTTAATTTATTTTGGTGCTGCATGCAAAAGGCTTCCGAAGCTTAGCATGGAACTTCCGAAGGTGGTAGAGTTCTTCCGAAGACAAAATGAAAGATCAACTTCCGAAGACAGAACTCTACTTCCGAAGACAAGTGCATACTTCCGAAGTTCAAGACTTAGAAGAATAAAGTAAAGACATCTTCCGAAGTATGATGAAAAGAAGAAGTCTCCAAGCCTTGGAAGAAGCAGCCTCTTCTAAAGTATAAGTAGCTTCGGAAGTACTAACTCTTCGAAGCCATTTAACCTTCGGAAGACACTGCTATGAACCAGTGGACACAAGTATGGTCTCTGACACTCCGCTGTAGACTTCTGATACAGCATGGCTTCTTCCAAAAGAGCCATGTTGTTGACCATACTTTATTCCACTGTTCACCTTTTCATGATAGTACATGTTACCAACTTTAGATGGTGACAAAAGGTAAGTCAGGGACATGTCCTGACTACAAATCTCAGATAAGACTTAGCTGAGATACCTTAATCTTTAGTCTTGTAGTATAGACTTTAGCTATAGGATCCCAGCTGGTATCAAAGTATATCCGGCTGTAGATAGTATTATATATAGGTTCTCCTTGTAACTCATTGAAGACAGGATATCATCTGCTTGTAAGAGTCTTGTATTTTGAGTTGAGAATCAATATATAAAAGTATCTTGAAAATTATCTTTCTGTGTTCTTAGTTACTTTCAATATTGTGATCAACTCTTATTGATTCTTCATATATCCAAGTGTGTTCTAGGTGAGTTTGAGAGAAAAAAATTGTGTTTAAGTGACAAACACCAATCCCGCAATCCCTTCTACTACCGGTAGTGGTATGATCCCCAAGGATGTGGCAAACTACTCTGATGAAGACAGGAAGAGAGTAGAGATTAATAGAAAAGTCATGACAGCCTTCAGACTACTCTTCCAAACTCATTTTACAGGGGTTTCAAGAAATGCAAAATAGCTAAGCAGTTATGGGATGCATTGAAATTGATGTATGAGGGTTCCTCTTAAGTTAAGGACAACAAAAAGGATCTCCTAAAGCAGCAGTTTGAAAACTTCACCTTTAAAGCAGGTGAGACCATGACTCAGCAATACTTCAGGTATGTTGAGATTGTGTATACTGTTGATACATATATGTACCTAGATCTTGATCTCAATGTAATATGTCTTGAATGTCTTGCACTTTTGTAATATTGGGTACTTAATGAAATGAGAATGTTTGATTGTGATTTATAATGTTTAATATTTCATTAATGAGTTATGTAACGCATATTGACTAGATTATATAGGTTTGTGATTGTTTGAATTGATATGCATAATGTTATAATAATGAATACACTCAAACTTGGCTAAGTGAAGTTCTCATGCGTCCGACTGGACCATGCGCCCCAACAGTGGTCATGCGTCAGAATGGCCATGCGACTGACTGTCCATGCGCTAAATAGTGCATACGCTTGAACAACTTCATGCGACTGACTCAGTCGCACGACTGAACACTCAGTCGTGCGAATGGATCAACCGCATGGCTAAATCGCACGAATGGACCATGCTAATGGTTCAGTCGCCCGAATGAGCAACCCTAACCTATAAATACCACTTAATTCGTGGGAAAACTAAAGCATTGAATACACTTCGACTCCAGACGTACCCTAGCTGTCCAAAAGCCTCTAAGTTCATACTCCAAGTTCATAGACCGCTGTAGATCGATTCCTAATCGATTCTTGACGTTAGATTCAATACATTATTGTGTCTATGTGCGTTCTCACTGATTGAATCGTCAATCAAATAGGATTCCGCATTATTTTGTTTGGTTTAACACGTTAATTAGTTGGTGTTTCGTTCAAATACCAGATACTAACAAGTGGTATCAGAGCCTTGGCTCTTGATTACGTGTTGATTCAATAGTTTTGATACAAAAATTGTGTTTTTTCATCAAAAACGCAATCCTTTTGTGTCTAACGGAGTCTTAGACGTTTCCTAACCTAAAAGTTTAGTTTTTCGGCATACGGCGATTAGGATTTTTTAAAATTCATGTTTTTATGGCCAAAACATGTTTAACCTACGAATTATCAAACTTCATCAAGTTCAGTCGCACGATTGGCTCAATCGCACGACTGAGTTCATTCGCATTCTTCAACTACACGATTGGACTCATTCGTACCCTCATTCATAGGACTGAGAACCTCATTCGGACTGCTCAACCGCATTAGTTCATTCGGCTGACTAATTCATCAGCATTTGTTCAGTCGCACAACTAAACCATCCGCATTTGTTCAATCACCCGAATAAGCTAAATCTCATACCTTCATTCACATACATGAGCAGTTTGTTAAATAGTAAACTTAATTGAAATGGAGGACCAATTTTCAGCATACACAGCAAGTAGAGATACACATATTCAAAATCTACTGCTGTTGGAGAACGAAGTGGGAATTCACAATAAACCCCCGAAGCTTATCACGTTAGATGACTACCGTTAATGGAAGCAACGTTTTGAAATCTACTTAAATGGAGTTGATACAAATTTGTGGGAGGCAATAGAGTCGAGGTACAACATGCCGGTAGGAGCTGAAGGAGTCAAGCTTACACTAAGTGGCATGTCGGATGCACAAAAAGTAAAACACAACGCTGAGAAGAAAGTCTACGCTTTGCTCACTCAGTCTATTCCGAAGGACATCTTCCATCAGTATTCAGAGTATACTCAAGCAAAGAAATTATGGGATGCGTTGGAGAAGAGATATGACGAAAATGCCTCACTCAAGGACATTAAGGCAAAAGCTTTGAAGAAGGAGTTCGACAACACTCATGGAGTAACTACGTTAATGGAGGATAAGGTATCCAACTTTGCTCATGGACTACCGAAAAAAATAGGCTTCTTTCGTTTCAAATCTCAGACAGAATGGGATGCTCTCAAAGTTAGATATAAATGACTTCATTCTGAAACTGAGGGAAAAGGAGCTTAGGATGAAATACAGAGCCCAAAAGCCCAACTACGATCAGAATCCTGCACTCTACAATGCAACTCCTCCGGCCAAGACATCTGGAGCACCATTGCAGACTGCCTTCATCTTAAGCGCAGCAATTCCAGCACAACCATAAACTTCAGGGTCCAAAACGTCAGGGTCGTCTGGCACCTAGTATATTATACCTGAAGCTAATGCAGCAAAATTGAAAACCGATAACTTTCGTAACGTGACTGTTGAGGTGGCCAAAGAACACATGGACCTCTTGCTGCTGTAGTCCACTCCTATGATGGACTAGTTGCTAGAAAGATAGGAAATTGTCACCTGGCAGATGAGGATTATGAACAGGTGGACGAAATGGAGATGGAACGAATGGACATAATGTGGGCTTTGGCAAGTGCTGTCCGACGAGCTAAAAAGTTTTTCAAAAAGACCGGGCAGAACTTGGTTGCTACCAATGATACAACCTTTGGCTTCAACAAGTCAAAGGTAACTTGTTTCAACTGTGGTGAGAAGGGGCACTTCAAGCGGGAGTGTGTGTGAAGCCAAAGAAGACTGGGAATGGCAATCCCTTCTTGTCCTTTAATCGTCAGGACAAGGCCACATCTAGCAGTCCTACTTCATCAAGCAAGGACCCCAAAGCCTTGACTGCTAATGTGGATGAAGGATAGGACTGGAGCTTCTGGTTCGTCTCACCGGGAGAGTCCAACATAGCTAGTGTGGAGGACATTGATGATGATTCTGCCAGTGAGGGAGATATAGCAGTAGAGCTCGCCATGTCAAATTCTGAAGACACTGCACATGTGGTCAACCACCTGCCTGAAGGAAAATCTACATCAACGTCAGAATTACCAGAACTAGAGACAACAGATTCTGTGATCATGGATGATTCCTCTTCAACATCTCAGGTAAGTACTACTGACCAGTTGTTTAATAATCATGCTTGTTTAGATTGGAATAAATTTAGAGAAAGTATAGATTTGAAATTTGCTAGGTTATTAGATCATAATGATAGCTTAGTAAAGGATCTAGAACTGTGCACTGAGGCTAATAGAGTATTAAAACAAAACGAGCACAATTATAAGGAAAAGACAGATCTATTGAATAAACAGCTTAGGGAAACAGAGGTAGTTGCCTTTAACCAAGCAAATGCCATTAGGTATTATCTAAACTCCCTAGAGGTCACTAAAAAGCAGAAACCAGTTTTAGAAGTAGAAGTCAACTCTTTAAAACAAAAACTACACAGTTGGACAAGGTCATCACACATTGTCCAACACTTAGTGAGAGAGAGAAACAATGGGGAAGGGCTGGGATACAAAGTGGTTCCACCACCACCTGAGACCTTGATGAAGACCAAAAGTAAACCGATTAACAATAATCCCATCAAGGATCACATGGTGACCACTCCTCTTGTTAGTGATCCAGATTCCGTAAGTAAATCAAATGAATCTGACACTAAACAAAAGGAGGCCACTTCAAAGGCAAAAGGAAAGATGCCTTGTGTTAACCTAGAAACTGATTTTGAAAAGGTTAATTTAAAGTCAGGGTCAAACAAAGTCAAATTAGAACACAAAAAGACTATAAAACCTAATCAAGCATGAGCGTCATGTCAAAGTCCAGGTAAACAAGCGATAAAAGATGTAAAACCCAGTAAAGGAATTAAGTTTGTAAAACCAATCATACATCTAATAAAGAAGTGTCTCAATCCAAACATAATAAGGTCAACTGCGTGACTTCTACATCTCCACCAAAATATATAAACCGTAAAGTTGAAAGCAGATCCTGCTATAATTGTGGAGAGTACGGTCACGTTGCGTCTCATTGTCCTTATTATCAGACACCAAAGAGGAAAATTGAACTTCCTGCATCTAAAACTAGATCTTTTAAGAGGAACTCCGTGACGCCTCCTAAAAGGGATAGTAAATCCAAAGTTCAACCCATCAGCCAGTCGTTTGTTTATCACAAACAGACCTTACACAAAGCTGGTCTATGGAAAGAAAAATCCGCCTCAGCGTTTGAAAATGAGAACAAACAAAAATCTGAGCTTCCCTCAACCTTAAATGGTCAATGGGTTGATTTTATGATGTGTGATGCCTTGGAGAAACCCAAGCCAGTGAAGGCTTGGGTTCCTAACATAAACTAATGTTTTCATAGAATGTGCAGTGTGTTCGCTATAGTGCTGAGACTAACATGTGGATTGTAGGTAGCGGAGCA
This sequence comes from Flaveria trinervia, assembly GCA_025506515.1. NCBI lineage: Eukaryota > Viridiplantae > Streptophyta > Magnoliopsida > Asterales > Asteraceae > Flaveria > Flaveria trinervia. The sequence continues at coordinate 88,408,833 of CM046450.1, forward strand.
TCCAGGCACATGATAGGGAACAGATCTCTCTTATCAAACGTCAGAGAAATCAAAAGAGGGCATGTTTCATTTGCTGGAAACAAAGGCGGGTACATCACAGCTCAAGGAGAAGTGGGAAATGAGAAAGTTAAGTTTGATAAGGTAAACTACATCAAACAATTACAAAATAACTTACTTTCAGTTTCTCAAATATGTGATAAAGGATTCAAAGTAGTCTTTGACAACAAGAAGTGCTATGTTCTGAAGAAAGACTATGTGATCCCGGAGGACCAAATCCTAATGTCAGCTTCAAGATATGATGATCTTTATGTTTTGGATCTCTCAAAGGCCCCAACAACGGATCGTGAAGTCCAACGCTTCTTGTCCAAAGCTAATGAGAAGGACTCTATCTCCTGGCATAGGAGAATGGAACACATAAATCCGAGAAAATGAATCACTTGATCCAGCATGATCTTGTGAGAGGAGTAAATGTCAAAAACTTCCAACTCCCGGATTTCTATGTTGCATGCAAAAAGGGCAAACAGACGAAGAAGTCTCATAAGGAAAAGAAAGTTCATTTGATAGAACTTCCTCTTGAACTCCTTCACATAGATCTGTTTGGTCCAGTCAGTACAAGAAGCATCACAGGTGACTTGTATTGCTATGTAGTTACTGATGACTACTCAAGATTTTCTGGGTAATGTTTCTGAAATCCAAATCAGAAACATTTTACTCCTTCAAGGAATTGGTAACTACACTAGAATCCCTATATAAACTAAAGGTACGACAGGTGCGCTCAGACAACAAAACCGAATTAAAAATTAGTGGATGGAGGCCTATTGCAAGGAAAAGGGTATTGTGCATCAATTTACCTCTGCCTATACTCCTCAGATGAACGGGGTTGATGAACGGAAGAATCGCAGCTTGATAGAGACGACACGGGCTATGTTGGCAGACTTGAAACTGCCTATTCAATTCTGGAATGAAGCTGTGGCAAATGCATGCTATACGCTTAATCGAGTTCTAGTAGTCAAACGCGATGGAAAAACGTGCTACGAGTTATTACAACAACGTAAACCTAACTTAGAGTATCTCAAGCCGTTTGGCGCTCCGTGCACCCTGCTGAAGAAGACTCAGGAGGGAAAATTCAGTGAGAAGGTTGACGAAGGGATGTTTCTAGGATACAAGATAGCGAACAAGAGAGTTTGCAAAAACTCAATGGGTCAAGTAGAGGTATGGTGTAACGTTGATGTTCAGGGATACATCACCCCACCTGCTGGAAAAGGGCCTGATCAATTCTTTGACTATGATGGATTCTTCAAGTCCTTCAAGATACCTCTTTCTGCTTCAGAAGATGAGTTGGTAAATAAGATGATGTATGATGTATGATGTCTTGACCACACCGTCTTAAGATTAAACACCATCCAGTTCACAAAGTCAATCATCTACCAACTCAGGGGGAGCACTTGATATGAGTGACTCTTCTTCTGATGAAGAAATTATGGAAAATGATCAGAACAACCAGGATGTACAGGTTCCGCCTACCAAAAGTCCACAAGCATCTGATAGTGATGCTTCTGATCCTTCAGAACCTTAGACTCCTATTGCCTCAGATCCAGAACCAATTGTTCACAATCTTGATTCTGAGGTAGTTGTTCCAACAACTCCCGGCTCATGTCTAAATGTCTATCATCCTTTGGATAATGTTATAGGAGATGTGAGATCAGGGGTTCAGACTAGGAATCAGTTGTACTCAGCTAACTATGCCTCTGTGATGGAAAAGGGATACCTTCACGACGGTGCCTACCACTGCTTTGTGTCTTAGTTTGAGCCCAAGTATGTTAGTGAAGCACTGAATGATGAGGCTTGGGTGAGTGAAATGCAAGAAGAACTTCTTTAGTTTAAGAAGTTGGGTGTATGGACTCTAGTGGATAGACCTAAAGGTGCTAAGGTCATTGGCACCAAATAGGTCTTGAAATGCAAGAAAGATGATTAGGGAGTGATCATCAGGAAATAAGGCTCGGCTTGTTGTTCAGGGTTTTCGACAAGTTGAGGGTATTGACTACAATGAAGTGTTTGCACCCGTGGCAAGGATGGAAGCCATCCATATCTTCCTTGCCTATGCATCTTATATGAAAATCAAAGTTTATCAACTAGATGTGAAGAGTGCGTTCCTTCATGGTGAGATCAGAGAGATAGTGTACGTGAGTCAACCCGAGGGATTTGAGGATCCATATCATCGGGACAGAGTTTACAAACTCGACAAGGCGTTATATGGGCTTCATCAAGCTCCGAGGGCCTGGTACGAGAAACTCTCGACTCATCTTGTGAAACAGGGTTTTCGTAGGGTAGTCATTGACTGTACATTGTTTATCAAAAAAAATGAAGACTTACTGCTGGTACAAATCTATGTCGATGATATAATTTTTGGTTCCAAGAACAAAGAATTATGTAAAGAGTTCGAAGCAGTAATGAAGGCGGAATTTGAGATGAGTGCAATGGGAGAAATGAAATTCTTTCTTGGTTTACAGGTGGATCAGACACCAAATGGGATTTTCCTACATGAGACCAAGTATGTAGGTGATATTCTCAGTCGGTTTGACATGGAGAATGCTTCCCCAGCTAGAACCGCACTTGCTACAAACCATGATGTAGCACCCGACGAGAATGACGATCTGGTAGATGCCACTATGTACCAAGGGATGATTGGATCTCTCATGTATCTCACTGCCTCTCGACCTGATATCGTGTATGCTACATCTCTATGTTTACGATATCAAGCAAAGCCTAAAGTGAACCATCTGATTGGGGTAAAATGGATTTTTCGTTATCTGAAGGGTACACCCACACTTGGATTGTGGTATCCTCATGATGATGACTTTGAGCTTACTGCGTATAGCGACTCGGATTACGGCGGTTGCAAGATGAACTACAAGTCTATATCAGAAGGGTGTCAGTTCTTTGGGAGAAGATTAGTACCTGGCAGTGTAAGAAGCAGACCTCGGTTGCATTGTCAACTTATGATGCCGAATATGTTGCTGCTGCAAGCTACTGTTCTCAAATCATATGGATTCCACAGCAAATGCGGGATTACGGTTTGAATTTCTCTTCTACTCCTATCTTTGTTGATAACTCTGCTGCAATTGCAGTCACTAAGAACCCGGTCTAACATCCTAAGACCAAACACATCGGAATTAAATATCACTTTATACGTGATTGCTTTGAAAAGAACTTAATCGATGTGGTAAAAATAAATACAGATTTTCAACGTGCTGACCTCTATACAAAGGCATTTGACAAACTACATTTTTTATACTTGTTAGAGGTCAACGGAGTTAAAAAGAAAAGTGAGGTCATTCCTGAAGATGACCATGTATAGTCCGATGCGTCGTGTCTAGTTCCTTTTATTATTTTATTTCTTTAGTTCTATTTTCTTTTATTTTATTTTAGTTGCTTAATTTTAAGTAGTTAATTACTATTAGTTAATTTTCTTGCCTATTAAAATCCTAAAATGCCAATCCGTGACGGTTTTATAATTTAGGGGGAGAATAGGTTTAGGCAGTAATAAAAAAATAAAATAAAAAAATCCAGGGTGAAGGAGAGGCAAGCTGAATACAAATAAGATCGTATGTGTGATACTGATTCAATCTTAGGAATATGATAGTACATAGGAACAAATCATTTGGGACTTTAAAAATCAAATTTGAAAAAGATGCAAAGCTCAAGTATAAGTCTGTGTAGTCTGAGCAATATAAAAGGAAATATGATAGATAAGCTAGCTACTACTAAGGTAACACAAAGAAAGTAGAGCTAGAGGTTGCTAGTCCACAGATGATATGTTGGTAGATTCAAGACAATAGATGACTAGACCGTTTTGGTGATCTCTAGATTAAACTAAATGTTTGAGTAGTTGTGGGTAACACCTTATCCCTGGTTAGGACAATCAACAAGATTCCAATAAGGAGTGACGAGCAAAATAAACGCCACGAATGTGTGCGTAAGACCAAAGCATAAGCAAAAGCACATAAAAATGCAAATACAATCAAACTAATAACTTATGTTGTTGGTGAGATCTATGCAAAAAGATAGAAATTGCTCAAACAAGAAGATAGGTTATGTGCCTCTCTGCTATGCGGTGGCACTGACCTGAGGATAAGCATAATCTATATATTCTAGAATTCATCATTGTTTGCTGCCTCTCTGCTGTGCAGTGGCACTGACCTGAGACTTGGCTTCTCTTTGAAAGTTCTATGAATAGTTTCTTCTTGAAATACTACCCTAAGACCGCTCAAAAATATTCTAAGGAATGTTGATTACCATATAAGTGTGGGATCCACAAATGCTTGTTGAAATAAACAAATCTTAAACTATCACCAATCTGTGTTGAAAGTCTGTGTATGGATTTAAGAGGACAAGTATACTAACAATCATTGTGGCTACAATTCTTGAAGTTCAAATCAGTGTGGGGACCTAAGAGTACTAGTATGATTTTCCAAATTTGCTAAATGACTCCAGATAAAAAACAAGAATAGAGCATCAAAGTTTTCTTAAATAACTTGTCTTGAATGATTTGAGTATCCTGTATGATTCCAAATTGAATTGGTCCATGTATGGCTGAAATGATTGAAGTAGCTCTCTCAGAAAAATTATGTTAACCTTCACAAAAACACAAAAAATGTCTTAGTTTTTAAGTATTTAGTATTATTTCTTTTATTTCTATACAAATTCAATTTATTTCAATTGTTGAGTATCGGTCTATGTCATGGAAGTTGATAAGGGACCTTTCATCTAATGGGTCACGTCTGAGGTGACAAAATGTTTTAAAAGGATCACGTCTAAGGTGATCAAAGGTTTTTCTAGGTAAAATGATCATGTTTGAAATGATCAAATGCTCATAACGTTTATTCATAAGTTAAAAGGGGTGTAAAATGTAAAATGATCTTAAAGTCAAAAACCATGAATATGATTCATTCGCACGACTAGACCATGAGCATGGACCAGTTGTACGATTGAAGGACACGAATGTGCCCATCGCACGATTAACCCACACATATGGGCCATACATGCGATTGGACCATCAGTACGACTCAAATCACACGATTGGACACCTAAAATGGGCAAACCGCATGAATGAAGGTGACTGAATGACATAGTCGCACGACTGAACCCTAGTCGCACGACTGAAGGTGACCGACTATGCCAGTCGCACAACTGATCTTCAGTCGCACGAACAACTTGTGCGACTGGGCGCAGTCGCACGACTAAAGGGAACCCTAGTATAAATAGAGGGGCAGTTGGTCGCAGTCACTCATCACCCCCAAAATCGCCCTAAGTCGCACGACACGTCGTTACCCTGCCAAAATTTCGTTTGAGCCTATTATACCACTAATTCTTGTGTACTGACGATTTCCACTGACTTTAAAGGTATAATGCGGCTCAATACAATCATATTTCATTCAATTCGACTCCTAAATCGACAAGTTCGGCCCAAACCAAGAACCGAGACTTGTTTGACAAAATAACCTAACTAATCTGAGCAAACAATTGAAATTAAGGTTATTAGGTGTTAAGTATAATGACTATGAGTAGAATGAACCAAAATACAACGTCTAATAATAAGAATTGGTCAAAATTTGAATTTGAATTGAACAACAGTCTGTTATGCGAATGGACAGGTGGATGAACTTCAGTCGCACGACTGAGTAGTGCGAATGGCTAAACCGCATGACTGGACCATGCATATGAGTTCAGTCGCACGACTGATGTACACAAATGAGTTTACATACGTAAGAACTCAGTCGCATAACAACTCGTACATATGAGGTAATTCGCACGACTAGATCTCAGACACACTACTCATTCGCACGACTAGAACTCAGTCGCACATTCTCATTCGCACAACAAAACAGAAAGAATTCAAGTCTAAGTGATTCAAGATATCATTCCTCAACGGATACTAACGTTATATTCATTGTGTAACAGATGACGAGTTGGTGGACTATGAGCACTAAGCACAACATTTGTGCTCATCTGGATCTGACATCCAGAAATGCTTCAGACTTTTCTGGCATTATCTTATTTCTGAGGAGATCAAGGATCTTTCATGCCATATCTACTTCGTGTACACCGTATCGCTCTATTCAGCAGGCCTCCTGGGAAGGCGCAGCAGTTGATAGATCTTCAGAGCCCCATCGTATCAGGAGTACTATATTTGGAGGGGCCATAGAGATCATTGAGGATGATCTTAGGACGGTGCCGCAGTTTGGGGATGATGCTGACTACCCCATTAGACTACACCCCCTTACTGTCCGAGGATGTTTCTTGCGAGCTAAGTACTCTAGGGACATCAATGCAGGGGTGCTCAACAAGAGCAACCTATGTCCCCAGTTCAAGTACCTTGCACATGTGCTGCTGAAGTGCATAGCATCTCGGAAGGGAGGATTTAATGAGCTCTCAGATCAGATCTAGAACGCGTATACAGCGTTGGTGCTGAACATCCGTTCAGCTTCTCCAGGATGATCTTCACCTACTTGGTGGAGAACCTTGAGGGAATAGGGAAGGAGGGCTTCTGCATGTACCCTCGATTCATAGAAATGAATATTGACCAGAAGCTCCCTTCCTTACCATAGGAGAAGGAGGATGCTGTGATTCTCGAGGTGATGGACGACACTACTTTGGGTCGTATGAAGGTCTACAGGGGGAAGCAGGTTAAGCCCCCTGTAAGGAGATTGTTCGAGCATCTGGCCTGGGAGGAGTACATGGCACCGGCTAGGCGTAAATGGCGTCATATTGACAGTGACTCAGAGGTAGAGCAGCTACAGCTTCCGGAGGATGACTCCGATGATGATGATAGCGGGGATGCTGGAGATGCAGGGCCCACTCAACCAAGGGGTCCCACTGCTGATATAGCATCTCCAGCATCTGCCCTTAGGGAGATGGAGCTGAGACTGCTCGATTCCACCAGGATTTCATACCCGGTGAGGAGGAGGAGTCAGATCAGGAGCCTCTGACTTAAACTGTGGGTAGTAAAGTCATTGCCACAGAACGAGGGCTCCGGGCGGTTGGTTGACGCCCTGGTGGCTCGGGAGTGGCTGACACTTATCCGACATATGCTCCCGATCAGCCAAGCCGTGTTCTAGGGGGAGCATCCTCCTCGACAGGATCGAGGAAGAAAAGGATGGCTCAGTCCCACGGCATGAAGAAGAAGAAGAGACGACTCACCTTCATCACTACCACCACCACCACTACATCTACCACCACCACTCCACCTCCCACCACTACATCTAGCACCACTACTCCACCCACTACCACACCTTCTACCACCATTACCTCACTACCCACCATCACTATAACACCTTCACCCTCCACTACTACAGCCATACCTCCACCAGTGATACCACCCCCAATTTACACCACAGCCACCACCACCACCACTAGCCACCATGTTGTACCACCATCATACCCCTCCTACACATCAGGATCACCTCTGCCTCCTAGTGGGGTAGAGGAACAGCTCTCAGCACTTAACCGTGTGGTGCTGAGGCTGTTGGCTGCAGACGAAGAGAAGACTACTCAATTATGACAGCTAGTAGACCTTACTGCTGCCCAGGCTCTGCAGATATCTCAGCAGGCCCAGCTGATGGATGCTCAGCATGCAAAGATGTCCTAACTCTGGGAGCAGCATGTCCAATCAGCAAAGAGGATTGAGGAGTGGAGACCACTAACAAGACCATCATGCGCATCTCAAGGGATCTAAGGAAGAGCCCCTAAAGATCAAGGAAGGGGATGGAGATAACAGTGATGATGACAGTGATGATAAGGATGATGATGATGACTCACCTGCTGCGGGTGCCACACCTGCAGTGAAAGGGAGGAAGAAGAGAGCACAAGATCAGGTGCCTCCACATCAGCCCCGTCAGCAGAAGAGGACATGATCCAGGACAAGAATAATACATAGCTATTTTTTGTTATTTAAATCATATGTATTTGAATCATGTATCAAGCTAATGTAATGAATGTTTATATTTAATGTCATGTTTCTGTTTTGATTATGAACTAATGATTGTTGTGTTGAATGTGTAAATCAAACAGATCCAAACTTTCAGAGGGATGAATATGATGTAGATCTCCTTCAACAGGTCAAGACTCAATTAACCATGATTCTTGATCTGCAAAGGATCGTAAGGAGATTTGTGAGTTACACCCAAGAAGAGGGGGAGATAATTCATGGCTTTACTCACGAGCAGTTGGCCAAAATGTCAAACTAAATGCCGACGAGATCGTGAAAAACGCTCCAACAGTCCAAGGTGATAGTGATGACGAACTCAATGACATTGATGAGATCGAGATAAAAGATGTCACTAATCAACATTATCCAGAGTACACTGACATGGAAGGCAATGTGGTACCCAATCTGGGTGACAACCTTGTCAGTGAAACCTTCGAGACTCTAGATAAAATGGAAGAAGCATCAGACAAGAAAGAAGATACAGCCCAAGCCACAGATGCTGAAGTCAATACCAAAAAGGTTGAGTGGGCTGCTTGTTTTGACGACCTAAGAGCCCAACACAACGCTACAAAGTCAACTGTCTACACCAAGCTGTATAAAGTCAAGAAACATCAAAAGGTGGCAGGCAGGATCATAGCATGGGCATATTTTTAAGACCTCAACGTTTACGCTGTTAAACATGAGAAGGGAATTAAGTACTTCAGATTCCCACATGATCTGAAGACTCTTCCAGGTTTTGAGCTTAACCAATTAGCAAAGTTAAAATTGCTATACGCTAACCCTCGTACGATGTCAGGCTGGTTTGAAGCAGCTCTAAAGAGGGAGTACCACACCAGATGGGTCAACTTCAAACCTCAACAACCAACGAGGTACATCAGACGATCTGAGGTTGACGCCATAACTGGCAAACCAAAAGTAGTGTTGAAGTGGAGTCCACCACGTACAATGTCAAAGATCCCATTACGTGAGATGCCACGGGACATCACTTCACACTTCAAATGGTGGTACTACATTGGAGAACGGGCGAGGCTGTGATAGTCTTGAACAAAAATGGTATAATGGAAACCATAAGGGTGTTTGACCCAATATGGCTCACCAACTTGTCAGCAAATGATGTTTATACATTATACAAATGGCCACTGTTCTATGACTCATGAGATATAGTACAAGCTTTGCAATTTCAGAATGTAATACGACTCTGTTTTGCTTTCGAGATAAATACAGGACTCACCAAAGAAGCTAAGTACAAGAAGTTTGAGGAAATTATGAAAGACGTAAGACAATAGATAGATCTAGGTCCAAGGGGGAGTTTGTTGATACATATAGTACCTAGATCCTGATCTTAATGTAATATGTCTTGAATGTCTTGCACTTATGTAATATTGGGTACTTAATGAAATGAGAATGTTTGATTGTGATTATAATATTTAATATTTCATTAATGAGTTCTGTAACGCATATTGACTAGATTATATAGGTTTGTGATTGTTTGAATTGATAGGCATAATGTTATAATAATGAATACATTCAAACTTGGTTAAATGAAGTTCTCATGCGTCCGACTGGACCATGTGCCCCAACAGTTGTCATGCGTCCGAATGGCCTTGTGACTGAGTGTCCATGCGCCTAAATAGTCCATACGCTTAAACAACTTCATGCGACTGACTCAGTCGCATGACTGAACACTCAGTCGTGCGAATGGATCAACTGCATGGCTCAATCGCAGGAATGAACCATGCTAATGGTTCAGTCGCCCGAATGAGCAACCCTAACCTATAAATACCACTTAATTCGTGGGAAAACTAAAGCATTGAATACACTTCGACTCCAAACGTACCCTAGCCGCCCTGAAGCCTTTAAGTTCGTACTCCAAGTTCATAGAATGTTGTAGATCGATTCCTAATCGATTCTTGACGTTAGATTCAATACATTATTGTGTCTACGTGCGTTCTCACTGATTGGATCGCTAATCAAATAGGATTTCACACTATTTGGTTTGGTTTAACACATTAATCAGTTGGTGTTTCGTTCAAATACCAGATCCTAACACATACCCTTGTGGATCGAGGAGTTCCTCTTGAGAATAGGGACATTGTAAGGAAGTTCATGTCCTTACTTCCTAGGCAGTGGACACACTACTGTGTGGTGATCAAGATGACTGAGAATCTGAAAACTCTTACTTTGACAGAGTTATATGGGATTCTCAGTGGCTACTAGATGGAGATGAACATGCAAGGTTCACCTGGCAACTCCAATAATCAATGGATTCAGCCCTGCATGTGGTTGAAAGGGATAGCTACCTTGACAACTCACCTAAGGGCCCTTTCATCACCTTCCCTGAGACACCAAGAGAGAACTACACCTAAGGAAGCCCATTCCAAGAGAAGTTCTTCTCAAGCCTTTGTGTCTTCTAATGAAAGTTATGGCAGCTTTATGTTCACCCTTGAAGACCTAGACTGTATCCATCTAGATGATCTGGAGTACATGGAAATACTCCAGCAGATGGCTCTTCTCACTCATAGAGCCAAGAAGTTCTACAAGCGGACTGGAAGGAAGTTTCCAAGCAATGCAACCAGTGGAAAGTTTGGTCTGGACAAAGGCAAATTCCAGTGTTACAACTGTAACTTGATAGGCCATTTTGCCAGGGAGTGTAAGGCATCTAGAACAAATGGTTGCCAAATATAGTCTAGACCCAACTATACTGATAAAGCTCCCGAAAATGAGAAGCCAAAGCAGCAGGTTGTTGTTGTTGTTGAAGATGGAGGCTTTGATTGGAGCTTTTAGGTGGAAGATGCTTCTCCAAACCAAGCACTGATGGCAGATCATGATGAAGCCAAGGTATTAGAACATCTCTATACCCCTGAATGCATTGCTAAAGTTAATAGATACAGGTCTTATAACTTGGAGATAAGATCTGATTTTGAGTCCTTAAACATTTTAAAAGCTGATTTAGAAAGTCTGAAAATGACTATAAACTAAAGATAGAGGACTTAGAGAAAACAGTTTAAATTCTAAAACATGAGCATACAGATTTTAGGACTCAAATTAAGGATCTCATAACTAAGCTGACTGAGTGCCAGGCTGAGCTTGTGGTCAGCAAAGCCAGGGCAGACAAGTGTGTTCTTGAAGAAGAGACCTTCAAGAACATGGTATCCTCATCCCTACACAACAAAGTGTGCTATTAAAACAAGCAGGGACTAGTATCAAATGAGATAGCTCCTCCACACACAATCTGGTCTGTAAGATCACCTAGGTGTGAAACTTGTGAAGATGAGCTTCCTCTCATATATCCTTTAAGTGAAGAGGATAAAGAAGTGATAGTGAAGAATTCCTCTGAGAAGAGTGAAGAGGATGATTCTAAGAATGGCCACCATCCTTCTAAGGAGAAGAAGAAGACTGTGATGACCAAGTCAATAAGGAAGAACTTGATCAGAAAGAGCAAGAGGAAAGCAAGGAAAGCTCAAGAGATCAAGGCTACTTTTGATTCCAAGCAGAAGCAAGTTTTGATTTCTGCAGGTTTTGAACTAGTAAAGACTAAAGACATCAACCTAAACTCTTCTGCTAAGAGTTCTGGTTCTTGTTCAAATCATCTCAGTACAAAGAAGAAGATGATCCGTTGTGTACCACTACTACATAGCCTGGACCATCAAACTCCAAGAACAGTCCCCAGCCCAAAAGGATTGTCTTAGCATCTACAAAGATGAGGGTGGAGAAGGGATGTGACCAAAGTTAGTCTTGTTTCCAGAAGGCTCTTGGGAAGAAGAAAATAGAGTGTGTTATATGTGAGAGTACTGCTCATCTTGCTAAGGATTGTCCATACAATCCTAAGGGTACTCTTCACATGATCAAACTAAAGACTTCCAAGAGTTGTAAGAAGATTCAAGCTTTGGAAGGAAAGGAAGCTCCAAAACCAAGAACAAGGCAAGCGGAAAATTTCCTTCGAAAGAAAAGTTGGTCTCGGAAGGAAGGAATACTTCCGAAGCACTAAAGTCTGCTGCAGTGTCTACAGAATCTTCCGAAGGTTTAGTCATCAAAACTTCCGAAGTATCAAAAGCTTCCGAAGTATTGAAGGTCAAGTCCAAGACTCCAAAGGTGGTGTGGAAGTCTAAGAAAGACCAAGTGACTGAGAATTTTCCATCAAAAATAGCTCAACATCCTCCTAGCACAACCATAGGATCTATTACTGTTGTATTACCTTTTGTTTCTCTTAATGAGCCCAAGACAAGTAAGGCTTGGGTTTCCAAATGTAACTAATCATTTTCTTTGTGCAGGGACAGCTAAAGACAAACAAAAATGTCATCATTGACAGTGGTTGTTCCAGGCACATGACAGGCAATAGGTCACCACTCCAGAACTTTGAAAGGATTGATGGAAGGCCAGTTGCCTTTGGAGAAGATGAAGGTGGTTACATTTTTGTAAGGGGCAAGGTCACAAATGGTAAGCTTAGCATTGAAAAGGTAAACTTTGTCAAGGAGCATGGGTACAATCTTTTGAGTGTATCCTAATTTGGGATCAGAGTCATAACATGCTCTTTACTAAGCATGAGTGCGTTGTTTTCAAGCCCGGGGTGGTCATTCCTCATGAGCATATTCTGCTTAGAGCCTCCAGGAAAGGGAAGATGTACAAGATGGATCTACAAGAATAGAGTTTTAGTAGTTAAGACTCATAGCAAGACTCAATATGAACTTTGGCACAAGAGGAAACCTTTCATTGGTTTTCTCAGGTCATTTGGTTGTCCTTGCACCATCTTGAATACCAAGGATCAAATTGCTAAATTTGCTGAGAAATTAGATGATGGAAACTTCATTGGATACTCTTCCCAATCTAAGGCTTACAGAGTATACAATCTCCAAACTAGAATTTTTGAGGAGTCAGCCAATATGACTTTCAATGAACACACACCCTGTGTGGCTGGTTTTGGTCCTGATTGGCTCTTTGATCTTGATTTAGTTACCAACTGTTTTAACAAATCTTGTGAGACTGTTTTAGGATCTGCAGAAAATTTAAATACAAGTGATCCTGATCCAAGATTTGAGCTGACAAGACCTTCAAGTAACCCATGTTCAGCTCCAGTTGGGACTACTTCTACAAATGAGGTTTCTATCAGCACCATAATGACAAACTCAGCTGATACATCTGGTATGCCTTCAAATTCCAGCTTTGAGGCTCCACAACCAGAAAAAGATGCTTCAATTGCAAAAGACAATGATGGTAGTGGTGACAGTGATCAAGACTTTCTTGATGCTGATAACCACTCCATAGATGACAACATCAATGATGTCACACACTCCTTGGATCAAGTCTCTGTTGATAAGTGTGCTGATGTGGTGGGTGAAACATCTATGCCAGATCTAAATTTCTCTAATTTAGATCTTTCTCAGCAACTTGTTGTGATCCTTCCGCTAAGAATCCACAAGTCCCACCCCACCACAAACATCATTGGAGATGTTGTCATAGGGGTAAGAACAAAAGGACAAACCATGAAGCAAATGTTTGTCTTCACTCTTATTCTTATCCCAGATAGACCCAAAGAAAGTTGATGAGGCTCTAAAGGATGGAAGTTGGGTTGAAGCTATGCAAGAGGAGCTACTTCAATTCAAAAGACGTAATGTTCAGAACCTTTGTCCTCTTCCTCATGGGAAGACTACCATTGGAACCAAATGGGTGTTTAGGAACAAGAAGGATGATGGAGGCATTATCATCAAGAACAAAGCTAAACTACTTGTTCAAGGATATACACAAGAAGAAGGAATTGACTACACGGATGTCTTTGCTCTTGTAGCAAGACTAGAAGCTGTTAGGATATTCTTGGCATTTGCTGCATCCAAGAACTTCAAGGTCTTTCAACTTGATGTGAAGTGTGCTTTTCTGTATGGTGTGATTGATGAAGAGGTGTATGTCAAACAACCACCTGGTTTTGTAGATCATGATCATCCTGATTATGTCTGCAAGCTTGACAAGCTCTTTATGGGCTGCATCAAGCACCCAGGAAGTGGTATCAGACACTATCTCAGTATCTTTGCAAGCATGGATACATGAGGGGTACTATAGATGGAACTCTCTTCATCAAAGGACAGGGAAATGACATACTGCTAGTTCAAGTGTATGTGGATGACACCATCTTTGGTTCAACTAATCCAAAGCTCGGCAAAGACTTTGAGAGCTAATGAAGGACAAATTTCAAATGAGTGCCATGGGGGAACTCAATTTATTTCTGGGAATTCAAGTGAAGCAAGATGAAGATGGCATCTCCATTAGTCAGTCAAAGTATGTTCAAGACATACTCAAGAGGTTCAACATGACTAATTGTATGATTGCTAAGACACCCATAGATAAAAACCACTCCCTTGGACCTGATCTTGAGCGGGAGTGTGTAGATGAACACTTATACAGGGCTATGATTGGGTCTCTTATGTATCTTACAGCTAGCAGGCCTGATATTATGTTTGCCACTTGTATCTGTGCAAGATATCAAGCCAACCCTAAGATGTCTCATCTTATCACTATCAAAAGGATTCTAAGATACCTTAAGGGTGCTTCACACTTGGTTTATGGTATCCTAAGAATCCTGACTTCAATCTGTATGCTTATACAGATAGGGATTATGGTGGTTGCAACATGACTGCAAAGTCTACATCTGGGGGATGCCAATTTCTTGGTGGAAGGGTTGTCTCATGGCAATGCAAGAAACAATCCTGTGTCTCTACATCAACTGCTGAAGCTGAATACATTACTATTGCAAGCTACTGTGCTCAAGTGCTTTGGATTCAGAATCAGATGCTGGACTATGGGTTCAACTTCAAGGAAACTCCCATTCACATAGACAACAATAGTGCTATCTCAATCATAAAGAATCCTATGCAGCACTCAAGGACCAAACACATCAACATCAGGTATCATTTAATAAGAGATAATTATGAAAATGGATTAATTAAACTAGTCAAAGTTCACACAGATGAACAATATGCTGATCTGTTTACAAAGGCTTTTGATGAACAGAGATTTAAATATCTTGTATCATCTATTGGGATGATCAACTTTGAGTAGGTTTTCTTCTTAAAACTAATTCTTATATTTCTTAAAAACATGTGTGTCCTATGTTGTCTAGTTCATCATGTTTATAAGCTCTAGTTTTCTTTGGATGAAAATATTTTTGAAGAATTTCCTTAGATTTATGAAAATTTTTACCCTTCGGAAGTTATGTTTTTAACTTCGAAAGAAATTTATGCTTTTAAAACAAATAACTGCCCAAGTATTTTACCTTCGGAAGAAATTTCTAAAATATCTTTCAAAGCTTCAAATTTTCTTTGGCACTTATATGTTTTCAAGGACATGTTTCTTCCGAAGCAAATTAACTCTCGGAAGTTTTGTTCTTAAACAAAACTTTCAAGTCTTGATTTTCTTCTAAAGTCAAAATCTTCACAACTCTTAGGAAAATCTTTCGAAGTCATTTTAGCTTTGGAAGCTTTTTCATTTAAAACTTCCGAAGATAATTTACCTTCAAAAGCTTTTTGACTTCCAAAAAAACTACTTTTTGGGCAAAAGTAAACTACTTTTTTAGAGGTGGGACTGACATCCAGATTTCAAAGTTTATCCTATTTCATTAAACTTCATCTGAAATCCTTTTCACATATAAACCAACGATTTCCCCCTCTTTCTATCATCTGCTTCTTCCTCCAAACCTAAAACCCCAAAATTTCTCTCTAAAATTACTTTCTTTCATCTGTCTTCATCCCTAAGCTTCTCAAAATGCCCAACCCTCTTCACAGAAATGACCTAAACTTTACCATGCACTTACACAGGCAACATAATTAGGTTGCTCCGTTAAGCTCTAAGAAAGATCCTCATTTCTCAGAGGTTTGCCGTTTCTTGGCTTTGTCAAACTATTTCACCTCCATAACCATTGATCCTCCACTCTATGAGGATCATCTACTAGAATTCTGGAAGACCTACCAAGAGGTCGTAATGGATGGGGAGAAGGCACTATCTGCCACAGTGGAGGGGAGAACAATCTTCATCACTCTTGCCATCATCAACATGCATCTTCAGTTGGATGATGAAGAAGGTGAGGTGTTCTTCCCAAAAGAAGTTGTTAATCATTCTTTTGAGCAGATGGGGTATGAGGGAGATTACTCTGTCAAGACCTTCAGGAAAGGGAAGGTCTCATCCCAGTGGAGATTCCTACTTTATGTGGTTATCCACAGCTTATCAAACAAGCATGGTGGATGGGACCAGATTCTGAGGATCTCTCTTTCATTATCCATGGAATAATTCAGGGGGTCAAGTTCAGGTACTAAATTTGTTTATACTAATTTACTTGCAAACTTGGCCTCCTTATAATATCACATGTTCCCAAGATATGTCTAGTACATTCTTAATTGTGAACTAGGCTCACAGTTAAGGGGAACAGGTTACATTCTTAAACTGGGACAAATGAAGCCCGATATCTTTAAAATACTGAGAAAGCCCATTGTTGGGTTCTCTGGGGTAGAAACAACCCTGATCCAAAAATATTAGAGCTCATTACTCAAGGTGACAACCTAGTAGCACCAGCTAGTGTTGAACCCACACCTGCTACATCCAACCACCTACACTGCCACAAATCACCCTCATCTACCAAAGAAAATCCAAATGAACCCCTATTTAGGCTATTCAGTCTGTGCAAGTCCCTATACACTCACCATACAGGAGGAAGTGAACACTAGAGCTCCCATTTCTCCTGAGGAGCAGACCACTCCCATCTCTTAAAGGATCAGTTCTGAGGTTCCTCATGCTCAGCCTGATGAGCTCATAAGGCAAACTGCCTTAAGCCATCACTCTGAGTCTCAACACTCAAGTGATCAACCTTCAGAGGACAGTTACCATCCCCAGCCTTTGGATCCCAAGCAACCAATCCCCAACCTGATTTCTACACTGATGAAGATCTAGGTTTCAGTGAGTACCATCCCTTCTTTTCCCCTACTCAAAGAGAGATGAGTGTTTTTGAGGCTCCCATTTCTAGCCCCCATCAGTCACCAACTATTAAGATGGACACTTATGAACCTATTCAGGATGTCCATATGGAAGAGGCTCTCACTTTTGAAAGTGATTACATCATTAAGAACTCAACCATGGCAACTCAGCCCACTGACATCTCAACTGAGATTGTCAATGAGCAGAGGAAATCTAGCAGCCAAGAACCTGGCTTGGTGGTGAGAGTGAGGACTTTGGTCCAATCATCTCATCCCCAATGATTCTTCTGATGAAGATGAGGGGAATTTAAGACTAAAGGTGCAAAAACTGTCTAAAACATGCACCTATTTAGTTTGCAAGGTTAGTCACCTTGAATCTCAAGTGACTACCTTGTAGAATAGGGTCAACGATCAGCAACTTGATATTTCATATCTTAAGGAAAAACTAGTTGGGAGACCTCTAAGAAGAGCTCAACCAGGAACACAAGAACCTGTGGATATGATTGACCTAACTGCTGGCTCACCTATGCAAGTGGGTGATGCTACCAAAAAGGGAATGGACACTGAGGACTCACCATCCTCACTTGCAATTGTGCATTCTCAGCAACCTCCTCAAATTCACATTGATGTGGACTACATAGACTCCTTCAAACAGAGTATGTTTGAGGATGGGATACGAAGGGCTATGTCATCTCCACCATCTACCAATCACATCATTGGGTGGAGGTATGACAGCAACAGGAAAGCCCTAATCATCATTAGGGTTCAAGGGCAATAGGATATCTTCAACTTTCAAACCTTGAACTTCTATGAAGGTCTGGATTTAGTCAACATGCCACTTGTCAATCCAAGCCAATCAAGACAAGCTAACAACTTGGCCCAAAGAATCCAAGACAGGATCACTGCAGAGTTCAGCCTTAAAAGAAGACTATGGCAATCAAGCAATGTCACCGGTCAACTAGATGTTAAGGCAGACCCTAAGATTAGCTTCATAGCGG
Source organism: Flaveria trinervia (assembly GCA_025506515.1). Lineage (NCBI taxonomy): Eukaryota > Viridiplantae > Streptophyta > Magnoliopsida > Asterales > Asteraceae > Flaveria > Flaveria trinervia. The sequence goes on from CM046450.1 coordinate 88,426,769, forward strand.
AAACCTTGACTAAAGGCCCAGTGACAAAACCTAAGAGCCCTGTCTTATCACCAACAACTACTGTAGAGATCAATTCCCTTTTTTAGACACCTGCTGGTGAAGGTGCTTCTCAACCTCTCTCTGGCCAGAGCTGGAAGCTACATCAAGCAATGAAGGCCAAATCTCTCTCCACCCTGAGTCACAAAGGTCTATGAGTGACAAAGGGAAAAGAAAAATGAATTCTGAGGTGATTGAGGAAGAGAAGAGAGAGAGGAAAAGGAAGCTGAGGGGAGAAAGTTCCTCTTCTAGGTCTGCAAGACTCATGGACACTGTAATCAAGGCTGCCCCCAGGACCAGATACTCAGAATGATGAGTTAAGGGCAGTCAGGATAAACTACCTGTAGACAAGGAACTATGACATAGATAATGTCATCTCTCTCCCCTTAGAGGAACTCAATGAACTGGTTGACCTGGAAAGGTCAAGGGAGAAGAAAGAGGCAGAAGATGCAGAGCTGCTAGTACAAATCAAAGAAGATAGAAGAAAGTAAAGGTTATACAAGCATGTGCCTACTCTCTCCCAGTTCAAGAAAGCCCTGCATATGAGGATGTGGTTCAACAAGAACCTCAGGTAGATAAAGAAGAAGAAAGGATTAAGATGATTAACTACCTGAGTGCCATAGGCCTCTATCAGGTAGAAGCACTTCTTCCTTTATCCTTTGACTATATTTGGTTTGAGTATCTTAAACAACTTGAACTTGAAATAGTCAAAGAGAGAAAGACAACCAAAAGAAAGCTAAGGGAAGAAGCTGCTAAGTCAAGAGCCATCGTCCACAAAAGCATGAAGAAATCTGCTGACAGGCAGAGGATGATGAGCTTCTTGAAGCTGTATGGATTCTCTAGAAGCAGACTTGGCCCCATGTCTCTATCCACTATGGATGAGCATATAAGGTGATCAAGCAAAAGATAAAAGGTGGAGAGTTGGTTGACTTACATTCCCCTCCAAGTCAAGTCGCACCTGATGTGGAGGTTAAGGTTGAACAACCAGAGGCATCACAACCTGGACCTCGTGCTGAATCTCAGCAATCTTCATCTTCTGATCCACAACAGGGTCAGACTCACTCTCATCTGAACCTGTGAGAGTAGAAGACCCAACTAAGAAAGACAATGAAGATCAATCTGGTACTGCAAGCCAGTCTTCTCAATTAAAAGTAGTAAAGAGAAAGAAAAGGATGGCTTCTAAACCAAAGCCAAAGAAGAAGAAGAAGACTGCATCCTTTTTTGAACCTCCGGATGAGTCAGAACATCCTAAGGATGTGCAGCCAGAGGATGCTCCGTCATCTTCTATTCCAATAGCTCCTCCAGCATCAGAAAGACCCATTCTATCCTGGACATACACTACAAATCCAGAAAAGTGGCATGTCATCAGAGATCATGGCATTGAGAATGTCTACACTTGGCAAGACATGTTTCAGTTTCCTCTGCATGATCTCTTTGACATAAGAAGATACTTTGATAGTCTGAAAGATCCTAATCATCTTACGAAGAAAGGGCTGGTTATTATCTTGATGAGGACTGTTGATATCTGAAGTCTTCACAAGTTTTGGTAGCATTAGCCTAGGGGGAGTTTGTAGAGATTATGTATAGAGGCTGAAGCAACCAAAGTCTTTCTGCATTCATGCTGCACAAGTACTGAAGAAGAATGTTTGAGAAGTTTCACACATGCAACAGAAATATTCTAAGTGTGAAATCTTCCAAAGCCAAGACCAATATCTTCCGAAGCCAAAGATGAAGTCTTCCGAAGCTTCAAAGACAAAATCTTCCGAAGCTCCACACTTGAACACAGATTTCTTCCGAAGACTTTTAATAACATGCTTTATCTGATGTATTTTTTCATAAAGCTAGACCCCTTTCTGCTGCAACTCTGTAAAGTCACCAACTTACATGAGTTGGTGAAAACGTCATGCTTTTGGTAACTGTACATTGAGGTCTTGAGTCTGTAACTTTCTACTTCATGTACTTTATCCTTTTTGTAATAGATAAGGATGTGAGCTATGGCATGTCATAGTCACTAGTCAAAAGGCAATCTGCCTTTTGACTCTACAATTGATTTTGTTTTATGTCTTGTCAATTGTATCCAACTGGCTTTCACAGTATGACCGGTCGTAGGATGTAGTATAAGTATCTCGTGTTCTTGTATCTTTCCTTTATGCTCTGTAATACTTGTAAATAACATTGAGAAAGCAATATACTTCAATCTTGAAAACCATCTCCTTGTTCATCTTGCTCTTGTGTTCTGTCTCTTAATTACTTGTGTTCTTAGTGTCTTCACTTGTGGTTAATCCAGTTCACATTTTATTTAAGTTTAGTTACTCTCCTCTTTGTGTTCTGGTGTTGCATTTGACCACCCTTCAATGGTCATGGAGATAGTTCTAAAGATCTTTATTAGTTCTCTTATTAAGATGTGTAAACTAAGGATAGACTATACCAAGAAATAACATATTACCATATATACTATTGTTGCATCATAAGTGAACTTAAGAGATGTTCTTTTGTTTCAAAAGCTATTTACATGTGGTATATAGGTTAGAACTTATCATAATAATTTTTAATTAGAGGTTCCAAGGGTTGGAATTCTTTCAATTCATTCTATTGGTGCAAAGACATTAGCTTATATCGAAACCCAATTACACTAACTAAAAACATATTCATTGTGAGGGTTGGACCGAGCACTTCTTAAACCCCTCTTTTATTAGATGAACACACCCCCCTTTGATTATTGTTATTCCATACCCATTTGTCTTAGTTTAAATGGTGGTTTAGCCGATCCATCTCACTTGATTTCTTGTTCATCTCAAACTGTCTTTTCCATTCAAATGACTAAAGAATAATGTGACTATGCTACTTGATTTGTGTTGGTCCAGCCTAAATAGGCCTAGAAATTAATGTAAAAAGGTCCATTATTTGACCATGAATAGATTGCTTTTTCCATTCCAATCTCACTAATAATTAAAGATTTCAAGTTGATGTTAAGCTCTGATAAAGCTAACAAAATTTTCATTATGTTTCTCCACATGCTTGTGTAGAACTGTTTACAAAGAAAGGACGAGGGACTATTTCTTAATTATTGTATCTATATGTCATTTCTCCAAAGACTATGTAGTCACTATCTTAAATGGGCACCACCACTTAAAGAGTAGCTTAAATATTCATAGCTTTTAGGAATCGATACCGAGACTGAAAGGATCGGGATCTAGTTTGATCAATTAGATTAAGATTTGCAGCGGAATAGCACAAGAATTAGACAAAATTTTAGCAAGAATACTTAAATATTCAATTAAACAGTAACGGTTATAGAGAGAGAAAGTTTTCTGCAAAGAGAATGTTTTCATTCACGCACACGCTTCGGTTACAAGGAAATTAGATCAACATTCTTTTTATAAAGAATGTGACATTAGCTGACGTCACTTGATAGTGACAGCTAACTGATTTATACAAACACTGAAAGTAAACTAAACTACTGAAGATGTCCACAACAACTGAGGACACCTTCACAGAAAGCTAAGTACAAGCTAACATTACAACAACTGAAGTTATAACATCTAAAGAGTAAGAACTTTAGATGTTTTACATAATATAAAACTACTGATTACAAACTACTGAAAAGTAACCATCACAACTACTGAAGAGAACTACTTCAGCTGTTGTGACAACTTCTGAGAACTTGGTCTTCAGAATTTGTCTTCAGACTTTGTCTTCACCTATTGTCTTCAAACTTTGTCTTCACCTGTTGTCTTCAGACTTGTCTTTAGACTTTGTCTTCAGACTTTGTCTTCAGACTTTGTCTTCAGACTTTTTCTTCAGCTGTTGTCTTCAGACTTTGTCTTCAGCTGTTGTAGACCACTTCAGCTGTTTTGATGTCTGTGCGACTTAAAGGTTTTTCTGATCTGGCTCATCGGTTCTTTTGGTCCAACAAACTCCCCCTGAACCAATGCAGCCAAAACCTTTAAGATTATTGAAGTCCCACTTATTGGCAGAAACATTTTCTGGATCAACTCAGAAATCTTCAAATTAAGCTCAGGTCAGGGAAGAGGTTTCAGAAAGTTTGATTGGCAAAGGATGAATGGGAACTCTGTCTTGGGGAATTGGACACAGAGCTGTTACCCCATCCATGAGACTTACTTCCCAATGATGAGTTCCTTGCAACTATCTAAAGATCCTTTTGACTACAATCATATGGATACTTTAGGTGCAGCCTAAAATCTAGCACAGACACAAGTTGCAAACATAATGTCTGGTCTAGAAGCTGTAAGGTACATCAAGGAACCAATCATACATCTGTAAAGAGTTTCATCAACTGCTTTACCTTTCTCATCAGCATCCAATTGTGTGGTGCTGCACATGGGAGTAGAACATGGCTTACAGTTTTGTAAATCAAACTTTTTCAACAGATCCTTTGTATATTTTGACTGATGAATGAAAGTTCCATCAGCCATTTATTTGATTTGCAAACCAGAAAGAACTGTAATTCTCCCATGGCACTCATTTCAAACTTTTGTTGCATCAACTTAGTAAAGGCATCACACAACTGTGGAGCAGAGGATTCAAAATTAACATCATCTACATAAATTTGAACAAGGAGCTTATGCATGCCTACTTTCTTATGAACAAAGTTTTATCTATGGAGCCTCTAGTGAAATTATTTTGAAGAAGAAAGTTAGACAGTGTTTCATACCAGGCTCTGGGAGCTTGTTTTAACCCATAAAGAGCCTTATCAAGCTTATACACCTAATCCGGATGTTTATGATCTTCAAAACCAAGTGGTTGACACACATAAACTTCTTCTTTTATTTTACCATATAAGAATGCACTTTTGACATCCATTTGAAAAACTTTAAGATTATGGAAAGCAGCATAAGCTAAGAACAATCTGATTGCCTCCAGTCTGGCTACAGGGGCAAAGGTTTCATCATAATCAATACCTTCTTCTTGTGAGAACCCCTGTACAACCAGTCTGGCCTTGTTCTTGACAATTTGACCTTTTTCATCATTTTATTCCTAAACACCCATTTAGTGCCTATTGCACACTTACCTCGGGGTAGAGGAACAAGTTCCCACACTTGTTGCTTTTGAAACTGAAGAAGCTCAAGTTGCATGGCTTCAACCCATCCATTGTCTCTTAATGCAATATGATAGTTCTTTGGCTCTTGTTGATTGATGAAGAGAGCATAAAAGCAGAAATTGGACAATTGACTTCTAGTTGAAACACCAGCATTGATGTCACCAATAATCTGAGACATGGGGTGATTCTTCAGTTCATGATACTCAATAAGATCTGTGCAAGTGTTTGTAGGTGATTCAGCAGTAACAGATGTTGATCCAGACTCTTGAAACCTAGAATGAGATGGCAATTCAAATGAAGTAGAGGAATCAGAGATCTCATCAGCATTTGTTGTGGATGGAACTGCTAAAGCTATAGGAACATCAAGGTTAGTAGACTCAGGCAGGTGATCACTAAATCTTGCATTTGTATCACCAGATGAATGACTAGTTGCAGGAGATGATAGATTCACAGAATCTGCAACAGCTGGAGGCTGATAAGGAACATATTGTAGTATGTCCAAATCAAATAACTCCACAGGGTTTTGTGGAATCTTCTCTTTTGGAGATTCATTAAACCTTACATGCAAGGTTTCTTCAACTATCTTTGTTCTGCAATTAAAAACTCTGTATGCCTTGCAAGTAGATTGAAGGGATTGAGATCTAGTTTGATCAAATAGATTAGGATTTGCAGCGGAATAGCACACGAATTAGACGAAATTCTAGGAAGAATAATATGAATATTCAATCAAATAGTAACAGTTATAGAGAGAGAGTTTTCTACAAACAGAATGTTCATTCATGCACAAACTTCTCGTAGAGGGAAATTAGGTCAACATTCCTTTTATAAGGAATGTGACATCAGCTGACGTCACATGATAGTGACATCTAACTGATTTATACAAACAACTGAAATAAACTAAACTACTGAAGATGTCCACAACAACTGATGACACCTTCATTAGAAGCTAAGTATAAACTAACATTATACTACTGAAGTTATAACATCTAAAGTATAGACTTTAGATGTTTTACATAATAAAACTACTGATTACAAACTACTGAACTATAAACCATCACAACTACTGAAGAGAACTACTTCAGCTGTTGTGACAACTTCTGAGAATTTTGTCTTCAGACTTTGTCTTCAGCAGTTGTCTTCAGACTTTGTCTTCAGACTTTGTCTTCAGCAGTTGTCTTCAGACTTTGTCTTCAGCAGATGTAGATCACTTCAGTTGTTTTGATGTCTGTGGGACTTAAAGGTTTTTCTGATCTGGCTCATTGGTTCTTTTGGTCCAACACACTCCCCCTGAACCAATGCAGCCAAAACCTTTAAAATTATTGAGGTCCCACTTATTGGCAGAAACAAAATCTGGATCAGCTCAGAATTCTTCAATTATAAGCTGAGGCCAGGGAAGAGATTTTAGAAGGTTTGATTGGCAAAGGATGAATGGGAACTCTGTCTTGGGGAATTGGACACAGAGCTGTTATCCATCCATGAAATCTACTTCCCAATGATAAGTCTGTAAGACTCTCTGACATAGGCCTCAAGGAAAACAACTTGTTCTTCCATTGTGAGTTCTTCCGCTCCATTTTCAAAGAAGAACTCAGGCCCATAGTACTCAGATAAGTACTTAATATGCTTTCTATTTTTTAGCTCTACAGTTGTTATCTCTCTGTATGCAAACTCATCAGGATGAGTGCCTTCAAGCAATAACTGGAGCTCATTTCTTCTTATTTTTTCAAGCTTCTTGTAGATTAACCCCTTCTTTACCATTTTGTTTTCTAGTAAAGTTTGTGGAGTCATTTTAGACTTGTAAGCTCTCTTGAAGTCATCAAAATTTCCCAGGGTGACACTACAATGGCCAGCATTATCACAGCATCTACAATCTTCTTTACTTGGCCATTGTATCTGCTTGGAATCTTCATTTTGTGAATTCTATCACTTACTCTGGGGTCAGGCCAAATTCTCACTCTCTCTTTCTGATATTGGAATGTAAATCTGAGAGCATACAACCTCTGAGCATGTTTCTTCATAGCTTGTATGGATGAAGACTTGGGAAACTCTTTATCATCATCCTTAACAGCTGCTCATCATGTTGTTTATGCTGTTCTTCTTCTTCAAGTTTGACTTTTACCATTTGCCTTTGGAAGTCAGGTGTGATTATTGTTGGTTGACTCCTAGGCTCAAGCATTCTTATTTTGAGAACAGCAGAGAGTGGCAGACAGTCATCCTCATCATCTTCTTCGTCTTCTTCCATCCTCAACACCCTTCCCTTCCTCTTAGGTGCATCATTGGTAATGGGTTCAGTAGGCTTCTTAGGTAAAGGAGTTGGTTTTGAGGGTTGTGAGGGTGGTTGTTTTGGTTTGGGTGATTGTGCAGGCTGCTCTAGCATCTTGGATGTGAGTGAAGCTTTGATAAATTTGCCATATCAGACCTTTTCCCAGCACCAGCTTCATCAAGAGCTTCTATGATCAATCCTTTGTTAAATGCTTCAGACAAACAGATTCTGGTGGTTATCTCCAAAATACTGTCTCTGGACCATGACCTTCCCAGATGTTTTGATATAAATCTTGCCATAGTTTCTAGCCTTTCTCTTTCTTTCTCACTCCACCTTGCCCATCTTTGTTAATTTCTTGAATCTCTAACCTTCTGATCTCAGAGTCAAGTTTGGTAGTGTCAAATCCTTGTCTGAAGAGTTGATCAATAATCTTATCCATAGATCTGCTATGTTGCTCATCAGCTTCTTTGATCAATTCTTCCAACTTTTTCACACCTTTAGACTTTTCAGAGGATTTCTTCCTTTTGTAGGTGATCATCTCCTTTTCTTCCTGCTCTTTTTCTGCTTCCTCTTCAGCTTTTTTTCTTTTGTCTACTTTCACTGACTTAGACTCCCCTTTTGGTTGCATTGGGTTCAGGGTGTGAATGTCAGAAAATTTCTTAGAAACCACAACATCAACTAAAGATTGAAGAGTAAAGGAAAGCCTCTCATCAATGGCTTGATGTACAGTGTTTGTGATTATGGAAGTGATGAGAGGTAAGGATGTTTGAAAGGCAGTAACCATTTGCTCAGAGGGGTTCTGTCCCTGAGAAATGGCACTTGAAGCAGAGGCTGGTGGCAAGTTTGTTGAGAGTGGCTCAGTATTTGGGATAGTTTCAGGAGAAACTGCCATCTGTGAGTGAATGTAGGCAGATGGACTTGATTCTTTTGACATTTTGGCAAGCAGTTCTTGTAGTCTACATACCTCAGTCTCACGATTAGTATTGTGGGCTAGAACATCAAAGAAAAAGCCCAGGTCATCATCAGTCGGTGCTGAATCAGCTGACCACCTGATGAATTAGGATGAACATGTGTTGAGTGTAGATCAGTATTCACATGTGCCCCTATTTTTCAGAACTGGGGACTTCCTGCCTCAGGATGATGTCCTTCATTGGCAGTTGCCTCTGGTGAGGACTTAGAGATGATACCATCTTCATCCTGATCATATGCTGAACAAGGAGAAGAGGCAGCCTTACCAGATGTTCTAATCTCCTCCTCTACACAGGGAGATTGAACTCTGTAATCCTTGTGCTATGGGTTATCAGCTACATTATAATCCTCTCCCTCAATTATGGAGGTTTTCCCAATGGTAATAGGTTTCTAAGGAGGGTAGAGGAATGTAGTTGAGTCAGCACTTGTGCAATAACCATAGTTGGGCTTGTAGGGGTGGCTTCAGTGGGAGATAGGTGTGAAAAGGATTGCACCTGGGGTGAATGGTGCTCTTCAATAGCAATCCTCTCAGTGAGAGAGATTCCAGTAATGTGGTTTCCCCATTTTTGGTTGCATCAGGATCCTGTTGAGAGGATTCCTGAGAGGTTTCAGCTGGTAGAGCCCTGGAAACTACAAGGGGATTACTACCCATAGTTTCAACCTGCCTTTGTGTTGCAGGGGCATCATCAGGGGACTCAACTCCCTGAGTAGCCTTTTTGGTTTGTTTGGAATGAGGTTTGGAGGGGACTTTGGATTTGGAGGATGAGCCTGTGGGTACCTTCTGCTTGGGTTTTAGCAGTTTGGCAACCTCTTTGAGGTGTGGGTCAGAGTTGTACCTGGAGTATACCTCTGGCAAAACTACCACAGCAGGGACTCCAAGGCCAACAGGGTCATTAGATTGTAATTGATTCATGATTATGACCATAAGAAACCTTGGATATAATAGCCATCTATTAGCTACAGGTTTCATTGCCAGATCTTTTAATTCTAAAAATATAATTTCAGAAAAATTTAAGCTTTGGCGTTCAAGAATAGAATACAATACCTGCTGCCACCTGGATGACATTTGATCCCATGAAGAGGTTTTGGGGGCAAGACAAACATTGATCATGTGAAAGATTAGGCGTTCAGCATCATGAAAGTGCTTCTTCAGAATGGTAGTAGCACTTAGGTTGCCCTCATAGCCATGATTAATGAATGAGAGATCAATGGTGCCCTTCAGGTATTTGGTGACAAAGGTAGCATCATTCAGATCTAGCGTTTGGCGAATGATAGGAGGAGTGACTACCACCTTCTTCTGGTTTATAGATGACTGGAGAGTGATCGCGACATCATTCTCACCAGTATGGATGGTGACATTTGTCTAGAATTGACGAAGAGAGTCGGGATAGATGGTTGGATTCAGAAGAAAAGCAGTTCGATACTAGGAATCAGCCATCAGATCAATAGCATCATCAAACTTAGTCCAAAAGGTCGTTTTGTGAAGTAAGCAACACAGTTTTGTTGAGGTTTGATTTGCATGGTCGCCATTAATGGGAGATGAACGTTCGGAAATCTATCTATGAAAAGTTTGAAGTTAGGGTTAGGTATTTATAGGTTATGAAACGGCTGAAAGAAAACAGCTGAAGTTTTTGGTTTTAGTCATCAGTTGTTAGAAAACGACTGAAGACATGGTTTTAGCTTTCAGATGTTGTAAACAACTGAAGACTTGGTATTTGTCATCAGTAGTTGAAAAACTACTAAAGACTTGGTTTGGCTTCATTGTTTTGAAATGAAACAACAGTTGTTTGAAACAATTGAAGAATAAACTTACTCATCAGTTGTTGTCGTCAATTCACAAATCTCAGTTGTTTCATATGACCTTAACACTTACTCAGCAGATTATCTGATTTTCAGATGTTTCATTGGTCATCAGTACTTATCTGTTAGAACAGACGTCAGTAGTTGTAACCACTTTAGTACTTTGCAACAGATAAAGTATTAGTACTTTAAGGAATTTAGTCTTCAGTAGTTATGAAAACTACTGAAGATAAAATAACTTCAGTACTTATTTGTGACAGCTATATATTGATGCTCATCAGTACTTGGGAGCTGAAATCATCAGTAGTTGTCAATTTATTCAAGCTGTAGCATACCAAGCCTTAACATAAGATTTTGAAAAGTTGCACTGTCCAAAGGCTTAGTAAATATATTCCAAGCTCATCAGCACTAGGAACAAACTTTGGATCAATCAGACCTTTTTCATAATAATCCCTCATAAAATGATGTCTGATCTCAATATGTTTGGTCCTAGAATGCTGGACAGGATTCTTAACAATACAAAGAGCTGAAGCACTGTCCATTAGTAAAGGAGTCTTAGTCTCTGTAATGTCATAATCCAGTAATTGATTCTGAAGCCAGAGTACCTGAGATGTACAACTTGCAGCAGCAATGTACTCTGCTTTAGTACTGGATGTAGCAATAGAGGTTTGTATCTTACTCTGCCAAGAAACCAAACAGTTGCCTAGAAATTGACATCCACCAAAGGTGGATTTTCTGGTTAATTTACACCCGGCATAGTCACTATCATAGAAAGCAACTAATTTGCAAGAGTACCCAGTGGAATACCAAAGTCCTAGAGATTGAGTTCCTTGCAAATATCTAAAGATCATTTTGACTGCAATCATATGGGATACTTTAGGTGCAGCCTGAAATCTAGCACAGACACAAGTTGCAAACATAATGTCTGGTCTAGAAGCTGTAAGATACATCAAGGAACCAATCATACATCTGTAAAGAGTTTCATCAACTGCTTTACCTTTCTGATCAGCATCCAGTTGTGTGGTGCTCCACATGGGAGTAGAACAGGGCTTATAGTTTTGTAAATCAAATTTTTTCAACAAATCCTTTGTATATTTTGACTGATGAATGAAAGTTCCATCAGCCTTTTGTTTGATTTGCAACCCCAGAAAGAACTGTAATTCTCCCATGGCACTCATTTCAAACTTTTGTTGCATCAACTTAGTAAAGTCATCACACAACTGTGGATCAGAGGATGCAAAAATAATATCATCAACATAAATTTGAACAAGGAGCTTATGCATGCCTACTTTCTTAATGAACAAGGTTTTATCTATGGAGCCTCTAGTGAAATTATTTTGAAGAAGAAAGTTGGACAGTGTTTCACATCAGGCTCTAGGTGCTTGTTTTAGTCCATAAAGAGCCTTATCAAGCTTATACACCCAATCTAGATGTTTATGATCTTCAAAACCTGGTGGTTGGAACACAAAAACTTCCTCTTTTATTTTACCATATAAGAATGCACTTTTGACATCCATTTGAAAAACTTTGAGATTATGAAAGCAGCATAAGCTAAAAACAATCTGATTGCTTCCAGTCTGGCTACAAGGGCAAAGGTTTCATCATAATCAATACCTTCTTCTTGTCAAAACCCCTGTACAACCAGTTTTGCCTTGTTCTTGACAATTTGGCCTTTTTCATCAGTTTTATTCCTAAACACCCATTTAGTGCCTATCGCACACTTACCTTGGGGAAGAGGAACCAGTTCCCATACTTGCTGCTTTTGAAACTGAAGAAGCTCAAGTTGCATAGCTTCAACCCATCCATTATCTCTTAATGCAATATGATAATTCTTTGGCTCTTGCTGACTGATGAAGAGAGCATAGAAGCAAAAGTTGGACAATTGATTTCTGGTTGAAACACCAGCATTGATGTCACCAATGATCTGAGACATGGGATGATTCTTCAGTTCTTGATACTCAATAAGATCTGTGCAAGTGTTTGTAGGTGATTCAGCAGCAACAGATGGTGATCCAGATTCTTGAAACCTAGAATGAGATGATAATTCAAATGAAGTAGAGGATTCAGAGATCTCATCAACATTTGTTGTGGATGGAACTACTGAAGCTATAGGAATATCAAGTTTAGTAGTCTCAGGCAGTTGATCACTAAAACTTGCATTTATACTAACAGATGTGTTGGACCAAAAGAACCAATGAGCCAAGATCAGAAAACCTCTAAGTCCCACATGATATCCAACAACTGCTGAAGGCTTCATCAGCAGTTCGACAAGTGCTGAAGACTTCAACAGCTGAAGATCAAGTACTGAAGCTCAACAGCTGAAGAACAAAAGTGCTGAAGTACAACAGCTGAAGAACACAAGTGCTGAAGCTGAAGACCAAGTACTGAAGGTCAACAGCTGAAGAACACAAGTGCTGAAGCTGAAGACCAAGTACTGAAGGTCACAGCTGAAGAATACAAGTGCTGAGGCTGAAGACCAAAGTACTGAGGTCAACAGCTGAAGAACACAAGTGCTGAAGCTGAAGACCAAAGTGCTGAAGACCAAATACTGAAGGTCAACAGCTGAAGAATACAAGTGCTGAAGCTGAAGACCAAATTACTGAAGTACAACAGCTGAAGAGTCCACAAGTGCTGAAGATCAACAACTGATGTACAAAGTCTGAAGACAAAGACTGAAGACATCAGCTGATGACATCTACTAAGTCATCAGCTGATGAAACGTCTGAAGTTCAAGTCTGAAGACCAAGTACTGAAGTTTCAGTAGTTTGTCACAACAGCTGAAGAGTACTTCTTCAGTAGTTGTGATATCAGTAGTTTTATGTTTTTACTTTCAGTAGTTTTGTAAAATGACTGAAGAGCTTGTTCTTCAGTCGTTGTAGTTTGAGTAGTTTCTTTTCAGTAGTTGTAGTAACTGATAACACTTAGTATTTTTGTGAGAAGATGTCAGTTGTTTTGACATCTTCAGTAGTTGTGTTTCAGTTGTTTAAATAATTCGTCGGTTAGATGTCACTATCAAGTGACATCAGCAGACGTCACATCTCCTATATAAGAAATGTTCGACCCGACATTCCTATATAAGGGATGATTGACCTGATTGTATGTGTGACAATTTGCCACCACGAAAGCGTGTGATTGAAGAAATATTCTTTTTGCAGAAACTTTCTCTCTCTATAACTAATTCTGTTCATTGCAATATCTTTGGTATTCTTGCTCGAATTGTGCTAGTTGGTACTCTATTCCGCTGCTGAAATCATTCAATCGATCAAACTAGATGCTAAGATCCTATGAAATGGTATCAGAGCCGGTTAATCATTGATCGATCTAACAATTGATCATTGAAACTGCTCATTTGCTCTAAGTTTGATCGAACTAGCAAATTCGCACGAATCTGTTATAGAGATTGAATTCTGTCGCTTTTGGCTATTTTAATTGAGGTTCTTAGTGGTTTTGAGCTAAATTTGTTTTGCTATTTTGAACTTGTCTGAATTTTCTAAAATGACTACTCCCTCCAATGAACTAGCAAATTCTCACAATACTGGTTCCTCAACCAAGCCTCCAATGCTGGTTAGGAGTGAGTATAACATATGGCAACGACGAATGCTCTATCACCTGTCTGTTAACAGTTCAGGTTGTTGGACATCAGTGGTACATGGTCCACACAAGCCTATGGTGAAAACCCGGAAACCAACCAAATGGTTCCGAAGAGGAGGGAGCATACTCAGATGAGGATATGTTTGAGATTGATGCAAAAGCCCATGGAATTCTGGCCATGGCATGCCAAATGAAATCTATTCTGGCTGATACATTATGAAACTGCCCATGACCTTTGGAATGCCTTGAAAGAACAATTTGGAGGAATAGATGAGGTCTTGGCAAATAATAGAGAAATCCTTGCCAACAATATGAGACATTCTCTCATAGGAAGGGTGAGACTGACTCAACAGTTTGAGCGGTTCTCTTGTTTGATCTCTGAATTAAAAATGGTCAAACATGAGTACACCAATAGCCAGATGAATATAGATTTCTCAGATCACTGCCTGAGAGATGGGACACATATACTATTGTCCTACGCTCCAGTGCAAATTTCGACAAACTATCTCTCACCCAACTCCATGGGAAATTGCTCACATTTGAGAGAGAGAGAACAGAAACGAAAACTGTCATCATCTGGAAAGCTCACTGATGAATTGTACCAGGAAATACTGCCTTGGTTGGTCATGAGTCAGAATATGCTTCATCTGAATGCCAGTATGATGAGCATATTGATTTCTCTTCAAACACTTCTGATTCTGCATTTGTGAGTGTTGATAGTCAGTTTACTGGGTGTAATAATGACAACCTATGCTTCATCATGGATGATCTCAAGGGGATTGCTGATGATGACTTAGAAGAGATGGATATTTTGAGCCAAATGACCTTGATAAATATCAGATCTCAGAAGTTCTACAAAAGAACTGGAAGAAAGTTCCCAGGACTCTCTGGCAAAACCAAAGTTGGTTTTGACAAGAGTAAGTTGAGTGTCACAAATGCCACAGGCTTGGACACTTTGCTAGAGAATGTAGATCATCTGGATCTAATTCTTCTGCACCCTTTGTGACTTTCCCTGGCAATAGTCAACAACACAGAGGGCAACTTCCTGTCAATTCAGGTCATCATTCTCAATCACAATCTCCTGCATATTTTGTTCCTCAGGGTCCAATGCCACATCCTTACCCTTGTTATTACATGCCACAAACCAGTCAGGTTCAAGCACCCATTGCTCAACAACCACATGCTCTTCCTGAGCCTCAACCATCTCAATCTCATCAACCTCAACAACACAAGCTTCTTCACCCCTGGAGTTGTTGACTGGAGCAGTTTACCAGATGACATGTCTGGTCATGAACAACTGCTCACAGGTGCTGGTCAACATGGTGGTGACAGTCCTTTTGGGAATCTGGCACTTATGGATCTGGAGTCTGCAGATGGATCATCCTCAAATGCCTCTTCATCATAGGTATCACAGGTATCCTCTGAGGCTAAGGCCAAATTATGTTTGAAACATGCATAGCAGCATTTGCCTCTATTAGAGAAGCAAATGTAGCTTTAATTAATAAGAACATAGAGCTAGAAAAGATCATTTCCAAAAGAAAAGCTGAGTTTGAGTCTATGCTTAAAGAGAAAAATGATGAGATTTATAAACTTAAATGCCAAATCACTGATGATAAGGCTAGGGAAGAGGTACTTTTAGAAAAGTACAAAGACCTCAAAGAAACCCTTGCAGTCACCCAAGTAGAGTGTGATCGATGGGTACAGTCATGCAAAGGTTTTGAAATGCTTCTTAGTAAGCAATCTGCTTCCAATGTGAAGTTTGGCATTGGTTATAATCACACTGCTCCTCCTACAGATTTTGCTTCAAGAGCAGAAGTGAAATCTGATGGAGGAAGCAATAACCAATCCACCTCATCATGTGATTCACTTTCTGATAGAGCACCATCAGAAGTTGAAGTTAGGTATTATTCCCTCGTTGAACCTATCAGCTGATCTTGATGGTTCAAATACTGACATACACATGATCAAAAAGTTGATCAACTCAGGAGTTATTTCTGGAAGTCCTGAAAGGACTGGAGAGCAAGATTTACCACCTGAAGTTCAAACTCCAACTACTGTCAGCACTGAAGAGAAGAAAACTGTCAGTAGAAAGGGTTTGAAGACTACTAAAGAGGAAGTCAAGAAAGCAAATAGTGCTTCCAAAGTGCTGAAGAACAAGTCTTCAGTAGTTTCATTCTCTTTAGTTGATGATCCACATAAGATGAAGAAGAAACCATGTGAAATATGTAGTTTGTTCAATCATCTTACAGATGATTGTTGGTACAAAAGAGGATCCAAACTCAAACATAAAGAGGAAATGAAAGAGAAAATGGTTAAAATGAAAACTGAGTTTGAAGCACATTTGTACCAGCAACATCAAATCCTGTAACCCTTAAGTCCAAAAAGAAATCCAAAAGAAATGGGTTACATGTACAGCTGAGATTGCTCAAAAGAAGGTGCAACATAGGAACTTATCAAACTCCAATGCCAATGTGCTGGAGAGCTGAAAGCTTTATCACAAAATCAGACACAGCTGGTTATGATGGTTCAACATCTATTGAAGGTAAAGTAAATTAGATGTTCCTATGTTGAAACCACAGAAAAGGAGGTCTAAGCCAAAGGATCCTCTTCTTCACCATCTTCTTCCTCTCAGGCGGTTGTTTCCAACAAACCTGTTAGTTACCATCTGTTGATGAGAACAGGCCAAAACCAAAAAGGTTGGGTCTCAAAATCTAACTAATTTGTTGTGTTTTGCAGGGTTCTTCAACATGCCACAGAGGCATCTGGTATGTAGACAGTGGAGGATCCATGCATATGACAGAAAACAGATCACTTCTTAATGACTACTCTCAAGGAAGGAAGGGGTTTGTGTCATTTGGCAATGATGCGAAGGTTACATCATCGGCAAAGGCTTTGTTTCAATGGGGAAATAAAGTTTGATGATGTTAACCATGTGGAAAATCTCAAGTACAACCTCTTGAGTGTCAGTCAATGTGTGACAAAGGCCATGTTGCTCTTTTCACCAGTCAGAACTGTCGGATTTCGTCATCCAAAGTTCTAAGTTGATTGATAAGGTGTTGGATGAATACACTCTCCTGAAGGCCAACAGAACAGGAAGAGTGTATGCCTTAGATCTTTCCAAGAAAATAGATCTCAAAGGCCATCCTTGCCTATTTTCCAAGGCTTCCCCTCAAGAATCTACTCTATGGCATAGAAGGCTGGGTCATGTAATCTCAAAAACATAAATCAACTGATAAACCATAGTTTAGTAAGGGGACTGCCTATGAAGGAGTACAAATGTGAAGATAACTGCACTGCTTGTTTAAAAGGAAAACAGCACAAAGCTTCATTTCCCTCCATAGAAGAACCTAAGTCCACTGCCTGCTTACAGCTTCTTCACATGGATCTCTTTGGTCTGTGAGAGTGATGAGTATGGCTAAGAAGAAATACTATCTGGTAATTGTGGATGATTACTCCAGATTTGTATGGACTTTCTTCTTGCTTTCAAAGGATGAGGCAGCTCAGAAGATTATCAACTTTGTGTTGTATGTTGAGAAGCAGTATTCCCTCTCAGTCAAGTGTATTAGAAGTGATAATGGAACAGAATTCAGAAACAATACACTTGATGAGTTCTACCTCAAAGGGAATCAAGAGGCAGTTTAGCATTCCAAGAACTCCTCAACAAAATGGAGTAGTGGAGAGAAAGAACAGGACCCTTATTGAAGCTGCAAGGTCCATGTTGGCTGATTCTAGACTGCCAATGACTTTTTGGGCTGAAGTTGTCAATACAGCTTGCTATGTACAGAATAAAGTTCTAGTAAATCAGAGATTGATGAAGACTCCATATGAAGTTCTTCATCATTTGGACCCTTTAATTTCATTCTTCAGAGCTTTGGGTGTCCTTGTTTCATTCTCAACACACGGGATCAACCCCAAAAATTTTATCCTAAGGTGGATGCAGGGTACTTTGTTGGTTATTCATCAACTTACAAAGCATACAGAGTCTTCAACTGCAGAACAAAGATGGTTGAGAGACTCTACATGTTAAGTTTAATGAATCTCCAAAGGACAAGATTCACAAAGCCCTGTGGAGCTATTTGATTTGGCTACTGCAATATGTTCCTTATCAAACTCCTGCTGTTGCTCCTGTCAACAGTCACCACCTGGGTCACCTGGTGGTGCTGCTGTGATGATGATGATGTTAGATACTACTCTACTTCAGGTTTTTGTGACCAACTACCTGTGTCATCTAAACCTGATGCTCCTGTAGCTTCAGTAGCTTCATCCAAA